>VUQK01016232.1:47769-60131 GCA_015106715.1 Bujurquina vittata
TGCATTTGCGTATGACTTGTATTTTGTGGCATGCTAAGTTTTGAATGCAAAGCCTGTTTCCACTGCAACTTTTAACCTTGATGAAGATGTTTTATACATGGCTTCAAAATAGATTTCATTTTTGATCTCAAGAGTTCCTCGGCAGTGATGGGCAGTCCAAAATGAATCTGAGGCTTTTTAATTGCAGATCTCCTGGAAGTTCACAGAGTCGACACGTGTGAATAATTTGGGATGCAAAACTGATTTTCAGTCAAAGAAAGTTAACAAATGGCCAAAATGTTTTGACACGTGTAAACCAGGTTTTATTTGTAATTAATAGAAGGTACAGAAAGTAATGACGTGACCGAGTCGTTGTAGGGACGCACATTACGACAGCATCCCGACCAGAACCTCTCCTGCACATGTGCACCATCAGTGATCCTCCAGACCGTCCTCATTATGGGGTCAAACACAAACTGGACTTCCCCCTCCAGACCAAAAACACAGCGTCTCTTTGGCAACAATAAAAACAGAACAGAGTTTTTTCTTCTCCCCCTCACAGGTACAGCACAACAATACTCTTAAAAAGTATTTTTGTTGAGATACAAAAATATTACTGACAGCCATCTAGATGATTCTATCCTAAAGTGTTACAGAATATTAAAGCCTTGGAAGGCAAACAAACATTTAAGACTCAACATGTTTGATCACTGGGTGTTCGGCAAAGGTGGAGTCCTTCTTTTCCATCAGTCTTTCACGTCCTCACACTGATACACGCAGAGCAAAGCAGGACAGCATTTTCATCCTCGGCCCTCTACTCAACAAGCTGATCAGACTCACTAGGATTCATTTAACAGCTGCGTGGCTCAAACTGAGTCATCTTTGAGTGCTATAGAAACTCACTCAGAGCTCGGGGTTGTTTTTTCCTCTGTGAATAAACCAAATCGTTATCATTTAAACCAGACTTTATGTTTTAGATCTGAAACGGTTCATCTTCTGATATCAGAATCATTGTACAAATCTGCTCCAAACGAGCGCAGAGTAGCCAATATACAGCAAGGCGGTGGTTCTAAACAGAAAATGAGCAGAGAAATAGTGGATGTGCCGATTTACCAACACAAAAAGCTCATTTATCCAACAAACCAGTGTGCAGGCAAAAACAGGACAGCATTTTGATACCGTTTGGTAGCTGCAGATATTTGCCTGTAGGGCCGGGCAATATGATGGTACATGGTGATGGTACCAATGAAGAAGATTTTCTCTTTTATCAGAGATGGATGTAGCCGCACTGAGGTAACCCATTGGTTTTTGACGCTGTCACACTATTTTTGTGACCATAATTAGACACGAAACGCAAAGTTATCAAAGTAGCTACACTTCTACCCCACTTTCAAGATGGATGAGTTGTTAATCAAACCATGCATCTATTATCTTCTCTTATCTAAAGTTATGTAACGGTAGCAGCTGGCTCAGCAGGGTACTCCAGGCATCCTGATCCCCAGCAACCCTTTCCAGTTTGTTCGGCCAGGTGAGATGCATCCAGGGCGTAGTGGGTCCACCCTAATGTCTCGATAAGTCTGGATAACCTCCAAAGAGAAGCGCTCAGGTGGTATCAGGTGAAATCAGATACCCAAAACACCTCGACTGGCTGCTTTCAACATGAAGAAGCAGCAGCTCTCTGTCCTGCTCCCTCTGGATGTTCAGATCATTCTGTCTCTAAAGCTAAGCCCTGCCACCCATCAGAGGAAGCTCATTTGGACTGCCTTCCAGTCACTTCCCCTCATGACCAGGGGGTGAAGGTTGGAGCATAGATGGGATGGTAAAGCTTCTTTCTTCATCCCAACAGTCCAGCACAGCACACACATTAGCTTAACCAACCCATCTCATGTTCCACCTTCTCACAAATAGGACAGAACCACAGCCTCAGACTTAGAGGTGCTGACACATCCCAGCCACTCCAATGCATGCTTTTTGCAGAAAGCGGTTCTAGGCTGTGAACCAGCAGCATGTTGGTGGAAAAGAATAATGCATACCTCTGATATATAGCTCTGATTGTAGTAGGCCATACTAGCTCTTGTTGCACGTCAGTGAGTATTACTGCTTTCTGGCAATGTTGGACTAACAGTAGCTTTGCATCAATGTGATGAAAGGACTTTTTGTGTCAGGTATTTGCTGGTTAGCCAAACCAACAGATATGTTGTCTCCACTTTCGAGCTGAAGATCCAGCTCACACGTGCCATGATGCAATATTTCACTCATATTGCCCACCCCTACTGGCCCATATCACACTTAGTTTCACTAAAGGACAATTTCTTTCAGACGAGGAGCACAAAAAAACAAACGAAACAAAACTCTTTCCTTTTGTTTCATAGCAACAAATTTGAACAAATACTGTTTTGTAGTGACTTCAAGCCATGCATTGCTATATTATAAGAAAACTTTAATGAGAATTCAATCTGAAATGACCTCATCACTTCTGGCCATTATGGCCTCAGTGTTGCGTCTGATGCTTCCAGTCAAGAGGGTTTGGCTGTGATTGTGGTGCTGGCAATCAGTTTGGTAAAGAGAATGATATCCATGTAAAACAGTATAGTTGGTCCTGATGCAACAATTAAAAAAAATCATAAATTATTAGCTTGTCAAGGTTTGCTCAGCTGTTTCCTCAAAAAAGAAAACATCGCATAACCAGACAGCCGTTCCCTCTGCTTCCTTCCAGCACGGCTCTGAATGATCCCAAATACTGACATTATATTACTTGTGATACTTCAAAGATTCTTGTTGATATTCATTAATACGAGCAAAACCATCTCCTAAAAACTATGAAGTCTGTGGAGCTGTGCAGTCTTGTTCAAAGTGCTCATCCTTTGTTGAAAAAGTCCAAAAGTTGACGTTGTGTCAGTTTAACAGTCCTCCTTCTAAAGTCCAGGTGGCTCCACATGCTTATGACTGCTCCCATCATACGTTAGAAAGTGAAAGAAATGGCAAATGCAATGCTTTTCAAAGGTCTGTCCTTCCACTTTGATCCAAAAAAAAATAAAAAATGTAGAATTTAACATACAAGTTTCCCCTGGTTTCTTAAATTCATCATACATGTGGTATATATTAAGATTCTGAAAATGTTATATATTAACCGTTCTCTTTTCAATATTCAAAACAGCTCAGGCCGGTCCTACATTGTGGTGAGACGGACCTTTCAAAAGTGTCCACGGGCGGTAAGAGGCACTGTCTTGTTTCTAAAACCTGATGTTAAAAACGAAATCAGTAGTCATGCTCGTAGGCCAAGTTGTTGTCATAAAGAGGCAGTAAATCTCCACAGCTTCTTATTCTTTGTCTCCATCTTCACTGCTTCCTGCAAAACACACAATGAGGCAGAAAAAAAAAATCAATATCCATCACCTGTGTTACAGGCCGCTGGGCATCTTTATCCCAAATACTGGCAGGTTTTTAGAGACATTTGGCAACAGTGTTCGAGTCCCATTAGTCTTTGAAAATTATGTTGCAGCCAACAACTGCATCTTTATTGGGCCAAGTTCCCCGACTGGGTTTAAGTGTGTAGAAAAGTAGCTTTTTAGTTCTATCTTAGTTTTACTTTAGGGATCATGCACAGAAATGCTGATCTCAAAGCAGCTAGTCATGCAGTCTGACTTTGCAAACACGTGTGAAAGACTGGCTCATTCTAAAGCTCTCGCTGAATCTCCTCTGGCATAAACATCAGCACAAAGACTGTGAGCCAGGAGCTTCCAGGGTCTGGCTTTCCAGGGCTGAGCGGGGTGTAACATGCAGGCAGCCCAGTACTTTGTCCATATAATCTATAAGCTAACACAAACAAGAGTATTGATAGTTTTAAACTTTTGCCAAATGTAGCTTAATCATGCTGAGACTCGAGGAACAGGTTTATCTTCAAAGGTGAATCAGAGGATGGATGTAAGAGGAGAGA
Source organism: Bujurquina vittata (assembly GCA_015106715.1). Lineage (NCBI taxonomy): Eukaryota > Metazoa > Chordata > Actinopteri > Cichliformes > Cichlidae > Bujurquina > Bujurquina vittata. Next base: position 51,686 of record VUQK01016232.1, read on the forward strand.
GAATAAGCTGTTGAGCACCGAAGAGTTCTTTCAACAATTACAGATCAGTCTTAAAGTGAATTTAGGTTTCTTAATTTTGTTTCCCTCAAGATTGCTATAAAAAGATGCTTTCATTTTTCAGATGCAATTTTTTTTACTGACACTATAGTTTTTAAAACATTTTCAAATCTAAAAAAAAAATTCATTTGATCTCTATTTTAGTCTTTTTTTTCTCGTGTCTGTGAAAAGTTACTTAGGTCCATAATGAGTAGAAAAAAAGAAAATGAGTGTAGTTTTGCCTCTGCAAACCACCACAGACAGGTTTAATTCCAGAAGTTCCCCAATTTTGAGAGGCTTAAAAGTAATTGGACAGACTAACATAATTTTAAATATTAGGATTATTTGTTAATGCTTGGATGAAACTGCTTTGCAGTCAACCTGCCTTTGGTTGCTGCCTTTTTGTGGGGCTTTCTGCCTTCAAATTTGTATTTAATAGCTGGAAAGCTGCTGGCTTGGCCACTGAAGAGTATCTCCTTTCTTTGCCTTGAGAAACTCCCAGGTATCTTTTGCAGTTTGCTTTGAGTCATTATCCATCTGCACTGTGAAACATCAGCTTTGCAGCATTTGTCTGAATCTGGCTGCTTATATGAGCCAACACATCATCAACAAAGGCCAACCTAGTTCCACTGGCAGCCATTCACGCTTATTCCATGACACTGCCTCCACCGTGTTTGACAGATGATGTGGTGGTATATTCAGGTATATTGATATGGTATATTCACGAGTTGTGTCTCTCCTTCTCCTTCTCTCCGCGAGCTTTTCTCTGCTCGTCGTGGTTTTTTTCCACTCTTCAGAACTGTGCAGACTCTTTTAATCTGCTCTGGCCTTCTGGTATAACCTGTGATATGCACCTTGTTGTAACGCCTACCGCCTCCAGTGTTCTTGACTTGGTTAGATGTTACGAAGGGGTTTTTCTTCACAAAGGAATCAATTCTGTGATCCTCCCCTGTAGTTTTCTGCTGTGGTCTTTCAGGCCAAATTGTTGATAAGGCCTCTCCTCATGCTTCTGCTGTCTCTCTAATGGGTTTATTTATTTTCTCTGCCTAATGATGGCCTTCTCACTTGCACTGCGTACGGAAGCAAAACTAGAAGAAATGTATATCTCCTTTTTAAAAATATGACTGATGAGTTTCTCATAAGTTTACAGAGGTGACCTACCTCCTACAGAGTCCATATCAGAGTCTGAGATATGAGTGATGGAAAACCGGGACACGTTGGAGGGAGAGACGGTAAAGCGGGAGTACTGCATGGCTGGCTTAGTGTCTGGGGTTTTGGTGATGGGACAGGGTGGAGGGGAGTCAGATGCAGCAGAGGATGTTGGCAGTGGGAGTAGGGGGAAATCATCTTCCCACTCAAATGCTGCACCTGAGAGAAGGAGAGGAAGTAACATTTGGATATCTGAGAAGTAAATAAGACTCCAAGGTGCTAACACATTCCATGTAATCGTTCACATATTTGCTCTGTAGGTAAAAGAATAATACATACTCTCCTCTGAAATGTTCCCATCTGAAGAGTCATCTGAGGCATTAACCCTCTCTTGCGGTTTGCTTTGTGAAGTCTGACCTTCTGCTCCTAAAGGGAAGCCGCGCTCGGCCAGCTCCTTAGTTGGGCTTTCCTGATGGTTGTGATGTTAGAAAAGAAGAAAGAGCCAGTGAGCTCTCAGGAATGGATCAGAATAAACACTACTAGAAAAAAGTAAATAGCTAAATAATAATTTATGAATAAATAAAAATGTTGAAGCAATTAAAACTGAAAAAAAAGACCACCCCCCCACCCCCCCCGCACTCACCTGATCGAAGAGGTACACGGTAACATCGTCAAAAAAAGACACAGTTTTCTTCTTGCGTTCAAGCTCCTCCTCCAGGTCCTCTGCAGTGAGCAAGGTCGGCATCTTGAGCAGGCTGCGCAGTTTGTGGGCCTCGCTGTTGTCGCTCACCACAATAGGCACTGGGTGGCACTCTTCCTCGCTCTCTTCCCCTGCGCTGTGTTCCTGCATGCCGTAGGTTCGCAGCTCCTCGTCCGACTCATCGCTATCATCGGTATCACCGTACTCCTCGTCGGCCTCTTCCCCGTCGGCCGGAGATACTCGTCCCTCTGTTGCAGGGAGCGGAGGCGGAGGGGTGGATGGAGGTGGTGGAGAGGAAGAAGAAAAGCGCCTGGTGTTTGCCGTGTGCTGCAAGGCTACCTCATCTTTGGGTAAGGTGTGTGGGACTTCACCGGATGTTCCTGATAGTCTGCTCTGACTTGTTTTGACTGCCGGCTCCTTTGCAGTTTGGGAAGTTGGTCTCAGTGAGTCTTTCATGTCATCTGCTTCCTCCTCATCTACCTTCACACTGGCGGCACAATCTCCATTCAGGGCACCGAGAGCTTCTTCCATGGCCCCGACCACCTCAGCTGCCCAGTCTCCCAAAGATGAGCTCTCTTCCTGTGATGGCCATTCGTCTAGGGCTCCTTCAGTATCAGAAGGCTCTGGAGGAAGTCCTAATGTCTCATCTTGGCAGCGCTCCTCTGTTAAGTACTCCTCAGTATCTGCTGGAGAAGTAAATTCTGTTGTATTTGTTAATGTGTGCTTCATTTCAAGTTTCATGTCCTTGTTTGCCACAGTATCCTTTTGTTCTTCCTCTTCTTCATTTTTCCTTTTTACAGTCTTTTTTTCCACAATTCCTGGTTCATTTTCTACATTTTCTTCATCTGCTGTCCCCATTTGGAGTTCTTCTCTCTCGTCCCGACTCTGCTTTTCATTCTCGTAGTCTGAAAAGTAGGCAGAGTCTCTGTATGGAGTCTTTTCACTCAGTGGTAACAGAATGGGGTCACCTATCTGTGAGGCTGCTAGTGCCAAATCATCACCCAATAAAAGCTCACCCTCTGTGGGCACAACTTTAGCTTCGGGTCCATGCTCCTCCAGCACCTCGTCCTCCTCCAGACTGACATCAAGAGTAGGTTTTGCCAAAGGCTGTTCGCGGGGTTCATGAGGTTCCTTGGGGACAAACTCAGGGCTCTCATTATTCTCTGTGTCATAGCCACTGTCCATAGCTTTAGGCGAGCTGGAGGGGTGGGAGGACGCAGGGCTGGAGCCTTCACAAGACCCAGCTGCAGATGGCAGATCCATGGAATCCATGGAATCAGGTGTTCCCACCTGCTTTTGTAGCAACTTGAAGGCAGGAGAAGCATTCAGCTCACTGGACTCATCAGCGAAGATGCCCGAGGTAACATCAGTGATGTCGTCTGTGATATCTTCCTCTTCATCATCGTCACTGCAGTCAAGGATGTCAGCGAGGCTCACATTAGAGCCTCCACGGTCAACGCCGCTGTCACTAGTGTGACTCATCTCTGACTGTGGATCTGTGACGGTCCCCATCACATGCACGTTATCATCAGGAGGAGGAGTGGCTTGAGTGGCTTTAGTCATTGTTAGAGTCACTGCTTCTTTTCTAGGTTCTGGCAGTTTTTGTGTGATTTCCTTGATTGCATCCTCCCTCTTCTCTTTATACTGGAGCTCATCAGTTGTAAGATCAACATACTGTTCTCCACAGTCCTCAGACTTTTTCAGAGTAGATTTGGCCACAATGGGACCCCCTGGAGCTGGTGATAGATTGATCATCTCTTCACTGCTTGGCAAGTCAATGCCTTTATCTCTGTAGTTAGTGTGACTGTAGCTGTGGCAGAAGCTGGTGTTTCTAACAAGCAAGCCAGTGAGTGGGTCAACAAAGTGTGTGTGGCAACACTCTCCAGATGTTGGCACCTGAGTCTCACCTTCATGGCACAGGTAGATGTAGGCATTGCAGTTTTCTGAGGGCACCATAGCATGATGTTTACTCAAACTGAGGCAGGCACTGTTATCTTTGACCTGGTGTGGCTCAAGATAATCGATGGGTTTGGGTAGAGAGTGGAAGGCCATGCTGTGCCCCTCTGGCCAGGAATCCTCGATGTCTGTACTTGGCATTGTATAATTGAAGTCGGCGTAATTGTCCTGTCGGCAACTATGGCTCGCCCGTCTCTGGGGACCTGCACGGCTGTGGCGGTGCTTTGAAGGCCAAGTATTACAAGTGTGTCTCTCAATAAATATGTCCTCTTCTTCCTCTTCCGAATCACTGTCTCTGTGTCCAATGAAGAGGGCCCCCTGAGTCTCCATGTTGATACTGATTGAGTGGCTATTGTGTCTTGTGTGGCTGGGCATAGTCTTCCTCAGGGAACCCATCATGTCATAATAACCTCCAGTCACATTCTTTCCTATGATGGATGTCTGACTTGTGTCCAGGTATGCATCTCGGTAAACCTGTTGAGGCAGGCTGTTTACAGAAGGGGATATTCCTAGCGGGTTGTCCAACTCACCCAAAGCCTGACGAAGGCTTCTTGACCCCCAGCTTTCCTGATGATGCTCACTGGAGTGCTCACCTCCAATCAAATAGTGATCTATTCCCAAAGGTGGCGAGTGATCATAGTAGTAACCCCCATCTCGATCTTTATAGGACACATAGTGACTAGACTCCCAGGGTCGTAGGGGGCTGTTATCTGACACTTGACCTAAAAGGGGTTCCATTGTCAGGGAGATGGCAGGACTTGAGTCATTGGAGTCATACATGTCAGATTTATGGATATCAGCTGACCAATAAGGAGCCATGCTTTTAGCCTGTGATGGGCAGGCCATGCACTCACCCGAGTCTGCACTTCCAGTCAGGAAGCTCCCACTGCTGCCCTGGTAGTCAGGGCTGTAGGAGGCCATGGTGTAGTCTGGATCAATGTTACAGTCTACTGGCTCCTCAATGCGAATGTAGTATTCACTGTTTACTGAGGGGCTGTGGGCACTGAGAACAGGAAGCACGCCTGGAGCATGTAGATGTTTTGGTTGATAGTATGAAGGAGAAACTCCATGGCTCCGACTTTCCATGGGGCATCCTCCCACAATGCCTCCGGGTGGGTAAAAGGCTTCCTGACAATGATGGTTTACCTGACCCAAGGTACTAGAAGTGTCTGGGGTTCTATATGGCTGGTCCGCTGTGGCTTGTTCCCACTTGTACTCAAAGTTGAGGCCATGGCTGGTCTCAGTGACTGTTAGTATGTCATCCCCAGACTCTGATTGGTAGCCATCACCAGCTGAAAAAAGTTCTAAGAGTGGGAAAGATGAGGAGGTTGATGAGGGGTGGTCCCGTGACATCGCCGAGGTACCACGCTGACTGTTGAATCCAGTATTGGGACGCAGAGAGTTCCAACGCCTCTCAAAGTCCTCTTCGGCCTCACTGGCCCCCTTGGCACATAGGTAGCTGAGCAGCAAGTGGACTTCCTCTGCTGTGGGTCTCTGATCAGGCTGGAGCCAGCAGAACTGCATCACCTCATACCTGTGGAGCCAAAACACAGGACAACCAGAAAAGAAAATCTGATCAGTGTACTCATAAACAGACCTGCTGATTCTTAATAAAATGTTTAGACTTGGTTTCCTGTTTGTAATACCACTGCTAAGGGAACCTATTATTCTCTAACAATGGTGCCTAATCATATGAAACATGGGCAAGGTTTCAAATATTGATTGCTCTAAACACTGTTTCACACATCAACCTGGAAGCAGATTTAAATGTGTTGTGTTGTGCTGCATTTACATGTGACTCACCAGCGCTCAGCTAGGGGCACTTTGAGCAGCGGTTTGGGCAGTCGCAGCTGCTGCTCCCTAACAGCATAGGTCAGTACCTGCCTGTCAGAATAGTGTCTGTAGGGCTGGTTTCCCAGCTCAAACAGCTCCCATATCGTCACACCAAGAGACCTGAGATGCAGGATAAGATGAAATGTACCATTATTAATGGTTCAGCATAAAACAGAAGTCAGAACTGTACATTTCTTACAATCCTCCAAGAATGTCAAAACTTTTATTTCCTGTCAAGACTTTACAACTCTATAAGCATGTGGTAGTGTGTTAAATCTATTGTGTCCATGTATACCATAGCCTTATGGACAATGACTGTCATCACAAACTACAAACGATGTGTGCGTGTGCATTGATTGTATACCAGATGTTGCTCTGTTGGGTCTGGTCTGCCACCAGCAGGTTGCCGTGCACCTCGTCCACCAGCTCAGGAGCAATCCAGCGCAGAGGCACGTACATCTGATCCAATGTCACATAATAATCATCCTGAAAGGAGGGTTAGGCATAATGTTAAGAGGCGGCTACATGATGAAAAAATATTCAAACTAAATGATTTTCTGGGTAATCTTTCCTTTAATATGATGCTAAAATGTGCAGCGAACTCCTGAGAAGGGAATTAAATCTGTAGAAACTCGTTTGTGTTGATTTGCGATTAATGTGAGAATATTTTACAGACTCAATATTTACTGAACAAGAAGCTCATGTTTCGCCCCCTAGTGGTGAATCCTGAATGCTTGTTGAAAATTTACAAACAGGATCAATAATTTGATTTCTGGTATTTTTCACATTTAACAAACTTGTGTTTCTATATTTCATTGTGTTTTTGTGCAAAGTCTACCTTGTACTTTGTGGGGGCCAGACCATAATCTCCAATCTTCACTGATACATCAGCCGTCAGCAAGCAGTTCCTTAAAGCCAGGTCACTGGGACAGAGGTTTGGATAAACAGCTGTTCACAAACATACTGGATATAACCATAACGTCTTCAGCTCCCGGTACTTATTATTTTGTATTTAAAATATAGATATTTACCCAAATTATCTAAAATGATCCCCATGATGTTTACTTGAACAACTTTTTGTACTTATAAGGCAAAAACCCCTCCTTAACGTCATCTGATAATAAATCCAAACTTAAAATCAAATAAAAAAAAATGATCTAAAAATACAAACTGTAGTCCTGGAGAGGAGCGATCACCGCCTGCAACAAAATCACTGATGCTGGAGTCGATAAGAGCACTCAGGCAGCACCAGGATGTTGTTTCAGGAAGCAACCGAGAGGCCAAAGGCACATTTCAAACACAGAGGAATGCAGTGGCCGAGCTTTGCTGTGGTCCTTCATTTATAACTGTGTAATATTTAATATAGAAATCTTTATTTAGTCATCGCATTGAGGTAAAAATCTCTTAAAATTGAAACATTCACAAGTAGACAGCAGTTAGTAAAGCTGTAACATTTCTAAGCGGTTTGAAGGACTTGTTTGAGGGGGGTTTATAATTCCTTCCCTTTGAATGGTGCATGGACACTGAAACAGACCCACCAAGGTCAGGCTGAGATTTACTTAACGCTGAAGATTTTAATGAAAAGAAACGTGTGAGGTGGGTCGGAGACGAGCAGTCATGCTATCTGGACTGTAATGAAGGCCATCCAGTGTGTGAACAGTGATGACATTTGTTATTCATAATGAAGCACAGTGTACTACAGTATACAGGGTTTAGCTGTAGTAGGGTTGTTAGAGCAGCATGATCACAACGTATTCTACTGGTCTTAACTGGTCTTTAACTGGTCTTTAACTGGTCTTTAACTGGTCTTTTCTGATGTTTCTTTGTGGTCCCAGTTCCTCAGAGGGTTTCCCTTGTCCAAGCTGCTTGGTAAATACAAATATTAATACAAATATAGATTACTTTGACTCATTGTGCCTTCCTCTGGTAAAAACTAGAATTACCTGAAAGTACAGACTGGCCCTAGTCCCGATTGAGCTATCTCTAACACAATATGTAGATGATTTAGAGATCAAGTCATAACATTCTGTCACACATTCTGATGATAGCCTGAGTTTATTCTAGACAGTTTTAGAATATTTTAAAACACAGGCATTTGAAACAAGTTGAATATTTAACTGCAGGATAGGAAGAGGACCAGCTTCTAGTCTGCATTTAAAATAAATACCTTGTTAAGGACATTGTCAAAGTGAGTCAAGGCATGGGCTGGGGTGGAGCTGAGGCATACAAAATACTATCTTCACTAAAAAATGGACTTTGAAATTATAATTCAGAATAATTATGTTATTTATAAGATGCTGTGACACCTTATTTGTGATGGCAAGACTGTTTGTTTGACTGAATCAATGACAGCAGCCTGATTTCTCAGGCTCTGTGCTGGGATGTCCCCTGGATTCTGTGATGGTGGTGGGTGAGAGGAGGATTTTAGTGAAGCTGAAATCCATCATGGACAACCCCCACCACCCTCTGCATGAGACTGTGGGTGAGCTGAGCAGCTCCTTCAGTCGGAGACTAAAACATCCTCACTGCAGGAAGGAGCGCTTTCGTAGGTCATTCATCCCAACGGCAGTGAGACTGTACAACGCATCATGATGTCAAATCACTTGGACACTTTACCTCCACTTCCATTACCCTAGCCATGCAATAACATACATCCTATCTATTACACTGACTCTAGTTGCATACAGTGTATGTTGACTGGCTACATATATAATTTAAGGGTTTGATATCTGTATAACTGTATATAGTGTTCTTTGATGTACTTGTGTGTAT
>VUQK01016234.1:4720-15235 GCA_015106715.1 Bujurquina vittata
TCTATTGGAAACTTAATAAATCAAAGGTAGGCAAGTGTGAACAATAAAAAAAAAAAAAAAAGGAGCCGTGGGGTCCATGTTTTTATTCTTGGATTCTACTGGAGAAGCTTTGCGTGATTCACATTATCTATCTGAAACAAGTTATTTTAACCCCTCCCCCTATAAACTACCCTTCTTCTCATTGGCTGCCTCTCATAAACAGAAGGGTTAAACAGCAGGTGAAGGGGGTTTGTGTGTTTACAGCCAAAGCTGTGCCTGACATGACTATATTAGGGATATCCATCTTTCTGACTTCATACAGAGACAAGACTAGAAAAAAAAAGCTTATTTATCTTTTAGCTTAGAAATGACTCGCACATATGCTAACCTCAGTGTTAGAAACTTTGCCCATTTTAGTATGAGCATCTCCTTTTGTGACAATATATACCCACATGACAAAATATGAAAATAATGAAAGCGCAATAGGGTCCCTTTGAAGAACTTAAAGTTATCGTCATTCAAAGAACACATGCATTGGTAAGCAATTTCTACTTATGATCTCAATTCAGGCCATACTCACGTTTTGTCACTGCCGCTGTGTCGCTCAAAGTCTCGTTTCCCACGCGAGTCAAAGCCATCACCTCGGCCCATGCCCCGCCCTCTTCCACCACGCCCGCCCCGGCCGCCACCACGCCCTCTTGGGGGCCTGTCTCCAGAAGGCCTGATGGACAGAAATGAATGTAATTTAAAACACGTGAATAAACATTACGTTAAAAGAAACATGGCCTCAACTAACAATAGTTGCAAGCCCTCAAACCCTGCAAATGTCCTCTTAATGCTCCTATGACTGCACCAGCCGGCATGTCTAAAAAAGCTCTCTATCACTCATCCCTGCTGCTCACTTTTCTGCAGGGAACTCGCCGCTTCCCTCAGGCTTGTCCTCAGCAGGTTTCTCAAAGCGACGCTCGCGAGGTGGTCTCCGTTCCGGCCGCTTGTCTCCAGGTCGCCCTTCACCCTGTGCACCCTGGTGTTGGGAACCAGACTGGCCTTGCTGCTCTGCTCTTCTTCCCACCCTCCTGATACCTGCAAATCACAGAAGCACAAGTTAGAAAGAGAACGACTTTACGTTCAGCTGTGGCAGTTTACATTTCAACACTTTAATGCTATGAGTGTGAAGTTACATGCAAAATTAAATATGAAGCAATGACTCCTGATGTGTGGTCTCTCATCTAACTTCTGTGGTATATCCAATCAAAACTGTATTCAAGTTGGTTTCTACCTACATTAACGCATTTCTGCTTAGATGAATTGAATTAAAAACCAATAAACTATTAGATTAGCAAGGGATAATGACACGATCTGGCTTGGTTTCCCAACATGTGATTTTTTTCCCCTCTCACATTTGCTTTGCAAAGCAACAAGCTGCCAACCACCCAACACTGCACCTTCCTGTCAATGCTACCAGAAACCATTTCTGCAACACAGACTCGCCAGTCTGCACTTTGCTGCTGGCTTTAACCCTCTCTGGTTAAAGCAGTCTGTGCTCATGCCCAGCTAACTTCAGTCTGTGAGGCTTTATTTTTAGTCTGTCCTCTAATAACAGGACAGGGTCCATATTGACCTCACGCTGTGTTTCGCACAACCGAGCTGCAGCTAATGATGCTAACAGGAGCTGCACATGACAGCTGCTACGAATAGCCCAAAATAAACATGCATTGTTAATCAGCGAGAGAGCAGGTGCATTATTATTATTATTAATGCAATGTTTTTTTACCTTCTTTCTTCAGGGGGACCGGCGCCTGGGACTCCTCCTTTTTATCCAGCAGAGGGTTTTTTCTGTCCTTCTGTGACTCCTTCTTCGGCTGCTTGGCGGCTTGAGCCGCGGTCTTAGTGGAGCCAGCGGCGGCCCCCTCCTTCTTCTTGTTTTCAGCAGCTTTCAGGATCTCGAAAGGGTCGGACTCATCGTCCAATAACTGGTCGAACCGGTTGGTTACGACGCAGCCGAAGCCTTCTTGCAGTTGCCCGGGCATGATGGCGCCCCTTCAACGGGATTCACCTCCGATTCTACGAGGCTTGATGCGACCAATTCGCTGGATGCTGCCGCAAGATGGCTGGGAGAGCTGCCCCTTCTCTTCCGGTGCGAGCATCATCCGGGACATCGTACCGCGCGCACCAATCTGAGCACGCGGCGGCTGCAATGTTTTTATTTACATTACGCAACAATCCGCTCTCATGCCCTCCCCGAGTAATCCGGGTTTTAATTCCTGAGAGGATGACACATGTAAAGCTCTCGGTCCAGCCACATGTGGCTGGTGAGTTCATGCTGCTTTCAAAAAGCTGCAGAAGAAAAGGCTTTGCACTAGTAATATAAGATATAGGTGCTAATAAATGCGTCTCAATGAATAGAGGTACATGCAGGCTCTACATGGATACATTTGTATTTGCAGCTGCAACCTTGCGCAGATGCTGGTTAAAGATACACAGAAACAAATATGTTGTGCCAATTTAATGTCTTAAACTCTCATTCTGATAGTAACAAAGAAGGTATTTGGGCATTGTATTAACTGTCTACAGTGTGTAGCTTTAATTATAAAATATAATTTGAGAGAGTGATTTCTGTAAGACTGTGAAACTGGATTGTGTCCCAGTATTTCCTCTGAAAGATTTCTGGAGACCTGGGCGCCTCTTGGATGAGGTGTTCTGGGCATGTCCTACTGGAAAGAGGCCCTGGGGGAGACTTCGGACAGGGGTAGATGGATATTTCTGGAATTTCAGCCATGATGATGTTAAAAAATGTATTTTAATTTAGTCACCAAGCTACTTACCTGTAATTTACAAGAAGAATGCAAAACCAAGAGGAGATATGCAGCACGCAATCAAAGAGACTGCAGATTTACTCGAGGCAAAACTTAAGAGGGACAGACAACAAAGGATCACAAAAATGTCAGCTAAATATAACACGGATATATTCAACTCTAACAGCATTTTACCTCATTCCCCACTCTCCACTGTATCTGACAAAATGAGACGTGTAACACATTAGTAACATGTTACAGGCATGCTTTTATTAGCACATGTAAATGTAATCGGGTGGCTGTAGCTCAGGAGGTAGAGCAGGTCACCCACTGATCGGAAAGGTCAGCGGTTCGATTCCTGGCTACTCCAGCCTGCATGCCAATGTATCCTTGGGCAAGATACTTAACCCCAAGTTGCTCTCCGATGCAAGCGTTGGAGTGTGAATGATAGATAATTAAAGCACTTAGCTTAGTTACACATGGTAGTGCTTGTGTGAATGGGGTAAATGTAAACATGTTGTATAAGTGCTTTGAGTGCTCAGTCAGAGTAGAAAAGTGTTATATCAGAACTAGTCCATTTCCATTTAATCTGATCTACAGTACTGTGCAAAAGTCTCAAGCCACCCATCATTCCTTTTTATTTTTCTAGGAAAATGGGAAACATGCAGGGATTTTTTGAAATGTACAAACCTGAATGGAAACACAGGATAAAAGGAAAAAGAGTTTGATCAACGCCAATGAGCTTGAAAGCTCCATCTTTATTCTTTGACAGCCTGAACTCTCTGAGGCAGCTTTTTTGTCATTCTTCATTCAGGAATAATTCTCCAGGCTTCTTAAAGGACACTCTCCTCCACCATGCTTTACAGATGGCTGTAGACACCCACTGTTGGACCTGACCTCCTCCATATGCATTTCCAACAATGTGAACCAAAGATTTCAAATTTGGATTCATCACTCCATCAGAACTGTTACCTCTGATTTCCAGTCCAGTTCTTGTGTAATTTGGCATACATCAGCCTGTCTTCTTTCCTAAAGAATGGCTTCCTGACAGCCACCCTTCCACTGAGCATTTCTGAGACTTCAGTGAACAGTAGATGGATCAGCTGCAGGGTCAGATGCATCTCTCAGGTCCTGTCAGGTCTTTGCTGGATTTTTCCCCCTAGTTCTTAAGGACATGACTTTCAAATACTGTTCATCTGCTGTAGATACATTTTGTTTTAGGCCTGCCACTTTTGTCCTCCTCTAGTCCAGTTTCCTCAATTTTTAAGGACACACTGCACAGCATGCAGAGCTATGCCGACTTTTCAGCCAATAGCTCTTTATGCATGTAAAACTGTTATCTTTGGCATTTTTCATAGATTCAACTAAACAAATGGGAACAAATTGCTTTTGTGACAGGCTACTTGTAACAAAGTGCTAAAGATACAATTTAGCATTGGTTCTGCAAAGTTACAAGAAAGTCTGGTTCCTTGGAAGCAAAATACAAGGAAATGAGGGGTTGTTATCTGAACTGGTCACATCAGTGAGGTAACAGAGGAGTGTGAACCAAAGAAGTAAAATCACCAAACTGGTCCACAGCAACAGGTTGTCAAGGCAAACATAGATTTATTTTATTATTGAGAGTCTGAATTTCAGTAGTTATGCAAAAAAAAAAGATACATAATTTGATATAAATGAATTCCTACATGGGTTCTACACAGTAATCAGTTTGTAAAACAGTATCAAATATGCAAGTACGTAATACTGACACTCAAAAACATGTCAAAGAATTATGTCACTCTTTGTTGATGTTTCCAAGCAGCATTATAATCTGCTAGTTATTGTGTAGCTCATAACTAATTAAAAGTATGGGCTGTGGTTTGTTAATGTACATAATGAATAGTGAGGGAAATCTGGGCATCTGAATTATCTAACTCTGAGGAGGTCATGTAGGAGGCACAGATTAATTGTTTATGGTATTACCCATTTATACTTCATACCACTTTATAAAACATTTAAGTGTAAGAAGCACCTGTTTTTAACATATTTTAACACTTTGGAATTATTTTTTTTCCAGTTTAGGAAATGCAGGAGTCAATATCAGAATAAACTGGTGTGATTCTGTGCATATATAGTCGTGCAATAAATAAGCAAAAGCAATGCTGATATTTGTTTAAATCAAGTGACTTATTTCCATACTTTATGTGGCCTTCTGCAAACCTTATAGGTTTCTCATTTATTTACTAGATAAGCCTTCCATAATTTATTATTTGTGGGGAAATGATCTCCAGATCACACAGAGCTGGTGGTAAGTCAGTGGCCTCAAGAAACCAGGGCAGTAACAGAGAGCTAATTAACTTTGTGGGGCAGGAAATATGATGCAGCTATCAGGTGAAAGCGCAGCAGGGTCCACGTTACAACAGGAAAGCTGCAGTAGGTGAGACTTCTGCTGGTTACTGAGCTCACATGAACTTCTTGAGCCTCAAAGAGCATGTGTCAAGCTCAGCTCATGGAACATAAAGTCCCTTCATTATTTTAACAAAGTTATTAACATGTTGAAATATGATGCAACCATATTAAGTAATGTGAGCAGGTTTCAAAAGGCCCTTACCACCCACACAGTCATTCAGATTAGACCTCTCAGTATGATGTGGTTCAAGTATATGATATGATTGGCAAGTGCCAACAATCTTTACAGCAGAGTGGATACCAGTGGATTTAAAAAAAGAAGTTAACTATTACATTTACTACACACCACTGACTTCACTGTCATGTTAATAGCAAGACAACTGCAGACTAAAAACAAAGATTTTTTAAAGCAAATTTAATATGTAGTTATCAGCTCCACCTCTTTAGTGCAGAGGTGGCTCATGGGTGAAGAAAGACCCCATTGAATATTGACACATATCTGCATGACTTTCTTTAACATTTTAAATCAGGAAAAGCATCCCCATGCCATTTACATAAACCAAAGCTTTGACCTTGGTTGAGGTAGAACAAGCACAGTCATTTCACTCTCTGTGAACCAAATGCTGTTCAATGGCCCACCTGTGAAGGATGGAATGAATAAGAGCAGTGACACCAGTTCAGATTTCATAGGATCCATTTCAAGAGAGCAAAACCTTCAGCTACAAAAGAAAGCCTTCTACTCTACGTCGCGCAGGTACCGCTGATGAGCTTCATTATCAGCGTTTCTCTCACACAGTTTCCTTCTGACCACTTTCTCAAGTTCAAGAAGCTTTGAAAAGAGGACCTCGGCCACTTCACCATCAATGTCCATCTGAAACATGAACGTGATGCACAGAAAACCTGAGTCAGTTATGTGTAAAAGCAGCTTATCACACAACTAACATCTGTAACTCTATAAAGCCCTCTGTAACACAAGCCTGAGCAGTGTCCCCGTGGAACTACAGGACTCTAGTTACTCACCGGTCGAGGCTCGGTGTAGTTTGTTCCGAGCCCTGATGTTAAACTGTGGTACTTTGCTCTGGGATCCAGAGACTCTGGCTTTTGCAGAAACAGCCAGTGCTGTGAGCAGAAAGAGAAACTCATCAGTCCGGGTTAATAGCGCATTTATAATGCAAATATTCAAATTATTTGAATAATTTTCAAATAGAAATACCAGTGCCTCTGCTCCGTTGTACGGTGTAAGGGTGAAAGTGTTGGTGAAAATCCTAATCTGTTATGCAAAATTAGAAAATACATGAGCACGAGACTCTTCATACGTACTGAGGTCACATTAAAACAAGAATTTGCCACTTACCAACCACATGATGGGCATGATTAGAGTCCAGAAGAAGGAGGGGAGGATACCATAGGTCAAATTAGTCATCACCAGTCCTGGACAGACTACAGAGGAGAACAGACCCTGTCGAAAGATAGGAAGAATTTATAAAGTATGCAGTGGTAGTTACTGCACTAATATCAGAGTTTCTGACAGACAAACCTGGCTGTTCATGTTCCTGTTAAGAGCCAGGCTGAGCATGTCTGAAGCGTATTTGGAGGAACTGTAGGGCTCCATCCCTTCCCTGTGTTGAATGTCATCAATGCTGAAGGCAGAGCGGCGGGCATTACTTGAAGAGGTCCACACTAGTCTGGACGTATGACCTGTCTGACACAGCAGAGGCTCCAGCTCCCTGATCTGGAAAACAAAGAGCGAAATCTATCAGGCCCACAGTGAAGGAGGGTTACAGCATAAGAATATATAGATCTACTTGATCAAACTTGTTGATTTTTATCAGGTAAATAATTCACTATAGTAGCCAATTCAGATATTTATTTCACAATATAACATTTTGTAAAAGCCGAAAAAAAAAATCATTTTATCTTTAAAATGATCTAGAACACTGACCCTGTATGTTGTTTTAAGACACTATAATAATAATCCATCTACTGTTCACTGAATAATACAGCAGCATTTAAAAATCAGTCACAAAACATACAAGAAAACACAAATTCAAAGCATTAAAAACTGTACATTTACTGTCCACTTTATTAGGTACACATGTTCAACCGCTTGTTAACCCAAATATCTAATCAGCCAATCACATGACACCATCTCAGTGCATTGCAGACATGGTCAAAACAACCTGCTGAAGTTCAAACCGAGCAACAGAATGGGGAAGAAAGGTGATCTAAGGGACTTTGATGAGGCATGGTTAGAAGTGTTGATACAAGAAGTGTACTTATATCAACAGTTTCGGCCGGTGCTGGTATATTTTCTTGGCACACTTTGGGCCCCTTCGTACCAACTGAGAATTGTTAGAATGCTACAGCCTACCCGAGTGTTGTTGCTGATCATATCCATCCCTTTATAACCGCAGTGTACCCATCTTCTGATGGCTGCTTCCAGCAGGATAACACACCATATCATGAAGCTCAAATTATCTCAAGCTGGTTTCTTGAACATGACAATTACGCTGTACTCAGATGGCCTCCACACTCACCAGATCTCAGGCCAACAGAGCACCTTTGGGATGTGAAATGGGAGATTCTCATCATGGATGTGTGGCCGATGAATGTATGTGATGCTGTCATGTCAATATGGACCAAAACTTTTGAGAAATGTTTCCAGCACCTTCTTGAATCTGTGCCATGAAGAATTAAAGCAGTTCTGAAGGCAAAACGGGTTCCTAAGAAGCCTGGACAGGGCAATTTTAACCATAATCTATGTTCAGCTGCTCTGCCGGCTCTCTTTTTTCTAAGATTTTCATTTATTCAGGAATTTCAGGTTGGACGGGTGTCACAGACGAGCTTTAATAGATTTGTGAGAGACAATAGTGACTAAATTAACCATTATGTTTACTTTGCTTCACTATACAATACAACCAAGAGCAACACAGGTTGCAGCGGAGTTTCTCTGTAAAACATACGCACTTTAGTGGAAATGCACTTTAAAGTCAATATCTTGGCCCTGTTCATATGCAGAAGCTGATGCATGTTATTGTAGGTTAAAAGAAAGTGTGTGTGTGTGTGTGTGTGTGTGTGTCTTTGGGGTCTACCAGGATAAAATGGCCAAACAGGTTAGTGGCAAAAACTTCCTGTAGGCCATCTGAGTTGAGGCGATCTTGTTGAGTTAAGAGACCCTCTGCTGTTGCAAACATGTTGACGACATTGCTGCAGTGGAGAAGATGCACCATTACAGAGCAGCAAAGAGACAGCAGCAAATAAAGAAAATCATGAAGTAGCTTTAGTAATGTACCTGGAAAATAAACCCTTAAAAAAAGCTATGACATCCACTTGTGGATTGGGCATAATTCCAGCATTTAGATACAAGAAGTCAATTCTGCTGTACCTGGAAACACACAAATGTGAATTAAAGGTCTCGGTTCCATATTTGTAGTTCATATTCAAAAGAGAACAACACTGTCATGAGGTCAGTGTGCAGTAGAAAACATCTCTCACCTGGACTTGACCACCTTAGCGGCGTTGAGCACGGACTCCACAGAGCCCACATCAAGGTGCAGTAAGTCCACATGTGCATTGGCGTGAGAGGTAAGGAGGGCACTGCGGGCAGCCTCTGCCCGCTGCATGTTCCTGCAGGCCAGACACAGTCGAAGTTGTCTGTCCTCCGTGAGCAGCCTTTCACACAAAGCCAAGCCGATGCCGCTGCAGACAGATGGCAGACAAACACAGCCATGCACATGTATAAGCAAACTTTCCTTGAACAACTGAGAGATTACCTCACAGATTAAGAAAATAAAGTTGTAAACATAGAGCTAGTTTGGAGTCAAAGTACTGGAGGAGAAATGAGGAAAAAGAATTGGAAGCATTTTCAAGTGAAGTGACAGTTTAATTTTTCCTGCATTGTTAATTATCAGCCTTTGTTTCCTAAGTGATATTTACCAGATATATTAGTATGTAGAACTAGGAAGGTAGGAAAAAAATTAAGCATTATAAGGACCACACCAAAGTGTTGTGTTTTGTCTCTGTTATAGGTGCGTGTTAAATAAAGAGCTGTAAGAAACAGGAAGCAGTTATTATAGCTTAATAAAGACTGGAAACATGGAGAAACAGCTCGTCTCCTTACAAAGAGATCTATTCCTTGAAAGACACAATGTAATCTTATAACAGGTTAATGCAAAGTTTGGCTAATGTTAATGTAAGAGGAAACACAAATAGTTTGGGAAGGAGACTTATTTCCACCAATACTATATACTTGAGCTTTAGAATCTAATTCGGAATGTTGTTGTTCGGAATGACCACCTGCCTAGTCTTGTGTGCTCCTCAAACCATCCCTGAACCATTTTTGCCTTGTGGCAGGGGGCATTATCCTGCTGAAAGAGGTCACAGCCATCAGGGAATGCTGTTTCCATGAAAGGGTGTACATGGCTTGCAACAATGCTTGGGTAGGTGTTACATGTCAAAGTAACATCCACGTGGATGAACACAAGGTTTCCTAGCAGAACATTGCCCAAAACATCACACTGCCTAATGCATCCTGGTACCAGGTGTTTCCCAGGTAATGACACACACCCGGCCATTCACGTGATGTAAAAGAAAATGTGGCTGATCAGAACCGGGCCACCTTCTTCCATTGCTCTGTGGTCCAGTTCTGATACTCACGTGCTGGCATGGGTCAGCATGGGCATCTTGAGAGGTCTGCAGCCCCATACACAACAAACTGTGATGCCCCTTCTATAAGAACCAGCAGTAGCTCATCTGTTGGATCAGACCTAACGGGTCAGCCTTTCCCACGTGTATCAGTGAACCTTGACCACCCATGACTGTCACTGCTCCACCACTGTTCCTTCCTTGAACCACTTCTGATAGATACTTGCCACTGCAGACCGGTGTCGTGCCAAAGTAGTTATCCCCGATATAAATTGTATCCCCACCCTCGAGAGCGCGCAGAGGAGGAGGGCGCGGAGGCGGAGCCAGTCGCCGTGGCTTCCTCTGTCATAGTAAGCTCTTACGTGGTTCTGCAAGCTACTTCATAATAGTCTGTATTCGCTGCTATAAACCTGCAAAAGTATCGTATCGTTTTGTAAGTAAGTAAATGAATGAATGTTAATACTAATTTCAGGACATTGCTACGCGTACATTGCAGCGTACTGCGTGGACGAAGTAGCTTAAAATGCACTACACACGGTGCTACCGAAATCTGTGCCCCCCTGCTGTAATGCACACTTACTGTTCTACCATGAAGGCCATTATTTGTTCAATAAAGCAGTGTATACCTAATAGTCTGAGGGATTTTTTTTGAGATTGTTGCTTTTTCTTAACAAAAACTACAGGGGATACACATTTTATCAGGCTGCGT
>VUQK01016234.1:15255-25944 GCA_015106715.1 Bujurquina vittata
ACGCAGCCTGATAAAATGTGTATCCCCTGTAGTTTTTGTTAAGAAAAAGCAACAATCTCAAAAAAAATCCCTCAGACTATTAGGTATACACTGCTTTATTGAACAAATAATGGCCTTCATGGTAGAACAGTAAGTGTGCATTACAGCAGGGGGGCACAGATTTCGGTAGCACCGTGTGTAGTGCATTTTAAGCTACTTCGTCCACGCAGTACGCTGCAATGTACGCGTAGCAATGTCCTGAAATTAGTATTAACATTCATTCATTTACTTACTTACAAAACGATACGATACTTTTGCAGGTTTATAGCAGCGAATACAGACTATTATGAAGTAGCTTGCAGAACCACGTAAGAGCTTACTATGACAGAGGAAGCCACAGCGACTGGCTCCGCCTCCGCGCCCTCCTCCTCTGCGCGCTCTCGAGGGTGGGGATACAATTTATATCGGGGATAACTACTTTGGCACGACACCGGGAACCCGCCACAAGAGTCAAACTCTGTCAAATCCTTACGTTTGCTTACTATTATCAGCGTTAGCGGACCCACCTGTTCGCGCCCGTTACAATGACCACTCTCTCCATGTCTGACCGAAGCGAGCAGCGGCTGAAGATGAAGTTTGTTTGCTGT
The DNA here is from genome assembly GCA_015106715.1 of Bujurquina vittata. Classification (NCBI taxonomy): domain Eukaryota; kingdom Metazoa; phylum Chordata; class Actinopteri; order Cichliformes; family Cichlidae; genus Bujurquina; species Bujurquina vittata. The sequence goes on from VUQK01016234.1 coordinate 15,882, forward strand.
GCTCAGTGCGCCCATGAACGCTCATCCCCTCGTCCGATCCCACTGAGAGCCTGCAGCCTATGGCTTAGGCAGCTGCGTGGTGTGATTGGATGTCAACAAACAGCTGGCCAATCAGATTTCACTACAGGGAGCGAGGCGGTCCAAAACGGCTAAAAGCGCAAGTGCCCCTTATCTGATTTGGGAAATGTAGTCACCCCAGCAGGCTTAAAAGTATAAAACTTATAGTAGATTAAAAAACAAACAAATAATAAAAAAAATATATTAGTAATTTTTCTTTATTTACAGGAATTCTTGGATTAACATTTTTCTTTCTTTACTGTCCCACTTTAAACATCAAATTCCTTTCTCCAAAGGGACATAAACATGTTTATAAAACATTGACATAAGCTTCTGCATAGGAAAGCACAGTCTCATGAAGAAAACATTTCCCTCAGGACAAAATTCAAACATAAATGATAACCAAACAGCGCTTACATAATAAATGTGCAGCCGCATTATATATACGTATGGAAAAGAAAAGGCAAACAGGATTATTGCAAAAAAAGACAGCATTAGAAATAATAATAATAAATACACAGATGTCTGAACACACTGCGCAAATAGTGCTATTTGCATTATATCTACAATAGGAGGCTATATTTAAGTGTAGCCTATACCTTCATATATCTATCCATGTACAGCATCATTTTTGACAAGCAGACATTGATGAAAAGGTAAATATTTTATGTGTCTGACTCCAAATAAATTCCAAATGAATCTAAACCAAAGGAAGCAAAGAAGACACCACACAGCGTAGAGGAACGATGCATCTCCTCTGCTATGCCAGGCTCTCTGACAGCTGTGAGTGTATGTCCTGAAAGCTCGGCCTCTGCTTGGCGTTCCTCCTCCAGCAGCTTAGCATGAGATCATTGTAAACTCTGTCAGGACAACAGGCAGGTTTCGGCAGGTATACCTGGGAGGACAAAGCAAAAATATTCTCAGTATAGTATCTTTCAAAATAAAAAAGGAATTTGCAAATGTATGGGATACATTAACATATAGCAGAAATAAGTGACACATGTGAGTACTAGCAATAAAAATATCCTACACACTGTGCACTCAGGATGATTGTCACCTAAAGTGGCATGGCGCTCACCTGTTTGCCCTGGTCCCTGAAGAATTCGCCCGTGTTTTCAATGACCTGCTCGTCAGAGAGCTGGGAGTACGGCTGCTCCTTACACAGAGTGAGAATTTCCCACAGAGTCACCCCGAAGGCCCACACATCACTGGCCATCGTGAACTTACCCTTAGAAAAAAGATCAGAGACCAGTTTGTACAAAAACACAGTCTAGCATAGACACTCTGTAATGTGATGCTGCTTGTAGTCCAGTGTCAGATTTCCTTTAGTCCATAGTTGTTCATTAATCGCTGGCTATTTACACAACTAGGGACAAATGGAGGTAATAAAGTCCCAGATCCTTAGATTACTCACTAGTAGGATGCTCTCCCACGACATCCAGCGAATGGGCAGGACTGCTCGGCCCTGGATCCGGTAGTAATCCCCTCTGTAAAGGTTCCGACTCATGCCGAAATCTGCAATCTTTATGGTGTACTTCTTACCCACCAGACAGTTGCGGGTTGCCAGATCACGGTGGACAAAGTTGAGAGAGGACAAGTACTTCATTCCAGATGCAATCTGCATTGCCATGCCAGTCAGTTTGGTGTAACTAAAATCACAGGAGGTCACAGGAGAGGGAAAATACATAGTGTGAGCTAAATGGATCTTTGTGTCATTTCCCTGATTATCATTTCAATTACATGTCAAAGTCAGAGCCTACCTGACCATACGCTTCCCCTCTGTCTCCTCCTGTTTGGTCTTATCTTCATCATCAGCCTTTAGTCTCAGATTGCAGAGGAACTGGTTCAGGTCACCATTTTCCATGTACTCAGTGATCATGCACAGAGGGTCCGTGTCCACACACACCGCCAGCAGACGGACAATGTTGGGGTCCCTCAGACGAGACATGATTCGGATCTCCTTCAGGAAGTCATTCCTGCAGAACAGATGACAGCGGAATGAAGAGCCGCAACGGGCTGGACACCAATGTCCCATACATCTATGTAAAAGTTGCTTTTACCTTGCATTCTTGTTGGCATCTTCCCGCAGTGTTTTAACAGCAACAAGCAGAGGGCACTCATTGTTTCCCTCTATGGACAAATCCTCACCCAAAAAGTCCTGCATGCCCTCTGCCTCACACAAGTGCACCTGTTTAGAGAAGCACTTTGTCAGTCCATCATCCACTTGGCATCACTTGAAACCATCTGTTTAATACCGCTAAGTGTTTCCTATCTGTCAGTGTGTAGTGATTTCACAGTCTGCTGCTTTAACCAGACAGCAAACTCTGTCATTGAATTTTATAAATGATAGCTATAAAGTTACACCAGCATAACGATGGGAAAAGGAAAATGAGTTTAAAGTCCTAAAGCTGTGCCAAAAAAACATTAGAGCTACAAAACTGAGTATACTTCTCCAAACTGGCCCTCTCCCAGTTTCTCCTTGAAGGTTAGCTTCTGTCTGGGGAACTCCCTCATGGATGAATCTGCGCCAGCAAAGAAATTCATGTTGACAGCTGTGATGGAGTGGGTGCTGCTGTCTGAAGACTCCTGCAGACTGATGATATCTGCCTCCGCATAATGGGGAGCGCCATCTGAGCCACTGGTTCTGCAGGAGGTACCCGATTCTTATGTGGAAAGGAAAGACTGACTATAGGACGTGCTGTTCTAGTTGACCTCAAAGATGCTTGCGTTTGACAGCTTACCAAGGCATTCAGTGGACTGAGAAAACTCAGGCAGTTTCCGGATGAGACGCGAAGGCTCCTGGTAGTCAGCGCAGAGGGGGAAGATTCTTTCATAGGTGGAGTTGGAGGTCGAGCCCCCCTCACTGGAGAGAGAAGAGTGGTAGAAGGAGAAGGCCCACGATTGGATGGCAAGACGAGCTGTGAGCTCATCGTCCAACATGCGGCGAGATGCCTAAAAAATGCAAGAGAGCAGCAGTTGGTATCTACTGTCAAGTGTGGTTATATGTAATAATCAGCTACATAAAAGTCTCATGAGGTTGTGATTGTGTGTTGTTGATCAGTTTGTTCCAACATTTGAAATAAGTTGTGAGCACGAGAGACAGGTGTACAAGGATATGTGGAGAGCCAGCAGACCAATCAAACTACATGGAAGGTCATGACTCGTTTAAATAAGACACGAGCTCCCCTGCAGTAATGAACACAGTGACCATTGTGACAGTATTGCGCTTTTGTCACGCTTTCCCATTTTTCATGAATCATTTTAAAATCACCAATAAAGAGCACTGCTGTCAATAAACAGTCTCTTCGTCACTCCCTCCCTGTCACTCTTCAAGCCTTTGTGGTCCTAAAACACAGACAGCAGTGACTTATTATTTATAACCCCATTAATATGAAATGCTTCATCTGCAAATCAGGATTTCCTGGAACATCGAGTGTGCCAGTTACCTACAGCAGCAGGATTCGTGTGTGCCATCCCAAACTGAGAGTTGCAGCAGTAGCCTTTTTACATATTCAGAACCATTAATTATCGCTCCATTTGTAATCTCAAAAAGCGAGCAAGCCCTTCTTGAGTCTTTCTTACTTACATTTGTTATTTTTGAAATTTTTGGGTGAAAATGTCAGATTGCAAACTAATTCTTCTTGTGTTCTTTGAATGCCACTTTTATTTTGTCCATCCAGGGTTCAGTGCACACATGGAACACCAAATAACTAAAATTAATTAAATGATTTTTTTTAAAAGAAAAAAACAAAACAACTTTTTTTCTCACCTTCTCAAGCATTTTTTGCCAGACCTGCCGCCACAGGATTATGACGATGATGGCCAATAGGATGGCTATTATAGCCGCCAAGCAGCCAATCAAGATCCTCGTGTTGCTGTCATCCACTTTGTGTGTAGGATCATCCCCTAACAAGCCACATTAGAGTTGGGTGTTGACATGGGTTTAATGTAATCCCTTAGAGTTCAAGTTTTATTACAGTAAATTCCAAAAATAATTACATTCTTCGGACATAATCCTTTTCATGTTTCATTACAGTTATAAGAAACCTTCCATTTACTGTAACAATAATCGGTAATTTCTGCTATTATCAACAGGGGGCAGTGTTTAACCAGGAGAAATTTAGGTCAAGAAACCTTTTAAACCGTTAAAAGCCCCAATACATCTAAATAAACTGCACCTCGCTCAAGGAAATAAGCAAAATGAGGAATGAATGACCTGCTAAATACAAAAACGGATTTTTACATTTTATTTGTGTTTGAAATTAGACAGTAACAGCAAGTTTATTTATTTTTTCTATCTAACATTTTATCCTACAGTTGAAAATGAAAACAAAGACTCAAAGAAGACAAAAATCAGAAGAGGTTCAGCTGCTCACCTGGTAATGTGTTTGTGGGGTGTCCATGTTTGCGTGGAGCCAGTGATGTATTGTACACTGCGGAGCCTAATAGAAAGAAATAAAGGTGCTAAGACACAGCACATTAGCTTTAGATTATGGAATTAAAGTTTCTAATGCAAAGGCTACACCTAATCTTTGTTTTTGTTGTTGTTATTTGTTTTTTTTTACCTGACTGGAAGGCCACCTCACTGAACAGCATCCAAAGGTCACTGAAGTGGAAGCGGCATTTAATGGTGCTGGCTGTGCGGTCCCCGAGGGGCACGGTGATAAAACGGGCGCTTTCTCTCACACGATCAGCAGTGGGCCTGAAGGTCACCGGGTCTGCCTCCCACTCTGATCTTGACCGAAAGTAACAAGTGACCTGCCTGAACATCCTCACACCTCGACTAAACATGTTGTTGCAGTGAACCTGTGAAGGTGAGATACAGAAGTATAGGAAAGCAGGATTAAAGACCTTACATCGTCTGTTATTATGCTGCAATCCTTACTAAACAGGCATTTCCCTTTCAAAACTTAAAAGTGCTCAAAACAGTCGGAGCCTGACTGAGATGATGGTGCAGGAGAAGGTGTAGCAATGACTAATCTGTCTAGCTGTGCTGTAGCAGAAATGTCATTCTTCTTACATCTCTGATCTCTTGCCACAGCACTTATCCATGAAGATGAGGCTAATTATGAAGAAAATGTAATTTCCCCCCTGCAAGGCTGTTCTACATCTATTCTTTTTTAAATGTCTTAATAAATTTTACAGCAGTTGTAGAAGATGTGTGCTTGCCCAGCATCGCAACAGTGTTATTTCAATTTAATGGTGCTCACTGAAATACCCCCTGCACCCAACATCTTACCTTCATGGAAGAGAAGTTTCGCACATGGTCAAACTCGAAGATCATCTCCACGTAACCTCTGGGGAAGGTCCTGTTGTTCCACCCTACATAGTCATAGCCAGGCCACAAGCTGTAGATGTGGCTGTGGAGAAAATCGTCCAGACCCCAGGTGCCATCGGTCAGCTGGCCGAGCCCCTTTGTGAGCCTAGAGGAAAGATATATAGTTGAGCAGAAGATAATTCATGCCTGCCGTTTTAATTGAAAGAAAAACCTCCTTAGCAGGTTTGGAAATGGGCTGCATCTTTATTTTTGCAGAACTAGCACTTAGCTCAGACCTTTCAGCTGATGCACCATCATACACAGAGTCATTAAAGAAGACATCCAGGCCTCTGTAGATCATTTGGTGTCCATCTGGAATACTGTAAGACATCAGGCCATCTAAAGCAGGTCAGAAGGAACACATGGCTGAATCAGTGTCTGCTCGTATGATATCACTACATGAAGTGTAATATGATATAAAAAATAATACTTTGGTTGATGTTACTCGTGCAAATAGATGAAGATGTTCCACTCTGTGTGATGGAGTGTAACGACTAACCGAGCCATTCGCAGCCGTAGAGCTCCACTCTCATACACACGATCATGGAGTGGTCTGTCACAGGCATAAAGCGGACAAAACGGGCAATGATGGGAGGCTCCAGATCCTTCAGGACCACATCATATGCATTCTTGTTGCCCTCAATGATCTGGCAGAGGAGAGGGGGATGGCAAGGTTTAGTGGGTGAAATGTCTCATGTGCCATAAATATGCACATTGTTGGTGTTTTGAAACCTGTTTCTTGAACCTGCATTCAAAGCTGCAGCAATCACTAGCACCTCCTCCGTTCCCCGACACACACACAGCATTTGATATTTTATATTTATACTACAAGTATCCAATTTGTCAATATCGTGCATTTTTGCTCCATTCCTACCCTTACCCATAAATAAATTAAGATGCTAAATAATAAATTAGTTTAATGTATACACCTTAGTTGAATCAGAAAGGCACGCTCACCTGCTTTCCCTTCCTATCATGCCAGCCCACCCAGCTGCTGCCGTCACGGCTGTACTTGATCCTGTATCGCTGGGCAAACTCATTACCCATGCCGTCAGCGTGCCGACCTTGGGTGCCCACCAGCGTGATGAAGTGCAGTGAACGCAGGTCCACCTGGAGATACTCTTTGAGGCCATCCGGCTCTGACATGATGCTAGGACACCAGGCCCCATCACCGTCTCCGTTGTCAAAGTCAAGTCTGATGGTACGCAGGAAAATAAATGGAAGAGTCATTACAGGAAAGCAAGGTCAGAGTTCAGGTACACAAACACAGAGAAGGGAAGAAAAGGCATAAAGCGGGGAAAATGCTGTAAGATGTGGACAGAAGAAAAGGCAGTGAAAGGAAAAATTATAATGAACTTATTTAGTATGTACTTGACTTTTTCTGTCTCAATCAAATCATGTCTGTACATTTCCTACTATTCCACATTACCACTGAACCCATTGTTAAAAAATGTAATTAGTTCATGACTCTTTCACATACAGCGGGGGAAGTAATTATTTGATCCGCTGCTGAATTTGTAAGTTTGCTCTCTTACAAAGAAATGAATGGTCACTAATTTTTATGGCAGTTTCATTTTAATGGAGAGAGACAGCATATCAAAATCCAGAAAAAATCACATTACATAAAAATTATAAATTGATTTGAATGCTATAGAGTGAAATAAGTATACATGAATTAGTACTTGGTGGAGAAACCCTTGTTGGCGAGCACAGATCTTTCTTGTAGTTGGTCACAAGGTTTCCACATGCCTCAGGAGGGATTTTGGCCAGCTCCTCTTCACAAAAACTCTCTAAATCCTTTAGGTTTCTTGGCTTCCGCTTGGCAACTCCAAGTTTCACCTCCCTCTGCAGATTTTCAGGACTGAGATCTGGAGACTGGCTAGCCACTACATGACCTTAATGTTCTTCGTCTGTAGCCACTCATTTGTTGCCTTTGTGGTATGTTTTGGGCCATTGTCATGAGGGAAACCCCATACCCGACCCATCTTCAGTGTACTGGTTGAGGGAAGGAGGTTCTTGTCCAAGATTTTACAGTACACGGTCCCATCCACTGCCCCTCAATGCGGTGAAGTCATCCTGTACCCTTAACAAAAAAACAGCTGCAAAACAGTGTTTCCACCTCTGTGCTTGACTGTGGGATGGTGTTTCTTTGGGTGATAATCAGCATTTCTCTTCCTCCAAACTTGGCAGGTTGAGTTGATGCAGTTGATGAAAGAGTTCGATTTTGGTTTGATCTGACTGCAGCACTTTCTCCCAAGCCTTCTCTGAATCATCCTCACCCCATAAGACAAGATCTTGGCTTGAGCTCCAGACTGAGGGTGACTGGTGGCCATTCTATATTTCTTCCTTTATTAAATAATCACACCAACAGTTGTCAGCTTCTCACCAAGCCTCTTGCTGATGGTCTTGCAGCCCATTTTAGCCATGTGCAGGTCTACAATCTTGTCCTCCATGCTGGTGGAGAGGATGGAATGGAAGAAACAGAGTGTGTGCTTTATATACAAAACAATTTGAGATCAGGTGTATCTGTAATTGATTGATTGTAATCTGTGTGACACATAGGCACACAGGCTGTCTGTGGGAGCCAGAATTATGCCTGGGTTGTAGGGAAACAAATGCTTATTTCACTCATGCAAAAAAATGAAAACTTTTATGTAATGTGTCTTTATTTAAAAAATTGTTGATATTTTGTCTATTTCTATTAAAATTAAACTGCTGTAAAAATTAGAGACTGTTCATTTCTTTGTAAGTGAGCAAACTCAGCAGGGGATCAAATAATTATTTCCCCCACTGTAAACCAATCAGCCATAATCGTATTTTAGGGATTGTGATGTATTAGTAACTAAGTAAGTAAAAAATTATTTGTATAGTACATTTCAGCTGCAAGGCAATTCAAAGTGCTTTACATCATAAGAAAATCAAACAAATATGAATTAAAATCATTAACAGCATTAAAACATCAATGAAGTACACAGCAAATCATCAAAACATCAGAATCGTAAAAACCATCAAGCAGATACACATGATAGTCGTAGGGAGACGGTCAGTGTGTAATCAGATATTTTGTTTAGAGCAGCTTTCACCCGGATTTGTTTCCGGACTACTGATCAAAAGCAGCTTTAAAGAGGAGAGTTTTCAGCCTTGATTTAAAGGAATTTAGTTCTTCAGCTGTTTTGCAGTTTTCGGGGAGTTTGTTCCAGATTAAAGGTGCAAAAAATCTGAAAGCTGCTTCTCCATGTTTGGTTCTGGTTCTGGGGATACAGAGTTGACCGGAACCAGAAGATCTGAGTGTTCTGGAAGGTTGATACCCCGAAGTCTTTAATGTATTGTGGTGCTGAACCATTCAGCGATTTATAAACTAATTGAAGTATTTTAAAGTCTATTCTCTGAGCTACAGGTAGCCAGTGTGAGGACTTTAAAACCGGGGTGATGTGCTCTATTTTTCTGGTCTTGGTGAGGACACGAGCAGCAGCATTTTGATTAGCTGCAGCTGTCTGATTGATTAGTTTTTTTCATGTATCTCTGAAAAGTTTTTTGAATAAATGATATTATCAGGTGCTTGTATCTCATAAAATGTGACTTTGTTCTGACTTCTGCAGCTCAGGCACTAAACATTCAGAGAAAAATGTTCTGTGTGTGAAGCGTAAAAGCCCGTGATAGAAACAAACATTGCTTCACTTTGTCTCCGCACAGCCACGGAAAATTTCACTTTACATAGTTATTTGTAAGCGACAAAGCTGAAGTTGCACTGGGGCTGGATATTTCAACAAGACAAAGACACCAAACACTGCTCAAAATATACTGAGGCATGAGGAACAAGTACAACGTTCTGAAGTGGCCATCTCAGTCCACAGACCTGAATATTACTAAAAATCTGTGGTGTGATTTAAAGTGGGCTGCCTGTCCTCGGAAACCATCAAACCTGACTGAACTGGAGATGTTTTGTAAAGAAGAATGGTCCAAAACACCTTCAGCCAGAATCCAGACTCTCAGTGGAGCTTTAGGAAGCGTTTAGAGGCTGTTATTGCTGCAAAAGGAGGATCCACTAAATATTGATGCTTATGCCCCAGCCTATATCTAGTTTAAATAATTATTGCACACATTCTGTAAATCCGATAAACTTCATTTCACTTCTCAAATATCGCTGTGTCCGTGTGCTATATGACATATTTAACTGAAATTGCTGATCCAAACAAAAAATGATTTCTAAAGAAAAATCATGAAAATTATCAGGGGGGCACAAATTTTTGCATACCACTGTACATGGGAGAGAATTCATGCCTTGGCCACACTGGGATTCCACCAAGAAATTGCAACACTGCAGTCGCACAGCTGGAGGGGTATTTTTTCACTGAGGAGGGTCAAGCTAAGGTCTTCCTCATTTCCAGTTTCTGTGTTACTCAATGCTTGTAGTTTCGTAGGGACTTCACAGACTCTTTTAGCTCAGTGGAAAAATACAATAAAAAATGAGTCTCCTTTTATCCTTTGCCAAAAAACCAACAAAAAACCCCCCACCATGCTATTATTTCTCATAATCTCAAACAGGATAGAATTTTTTCCCAACTACACAGCATCTGTTTTCTGTCATCTTTGCTCCAGGAACCCAGCGCAGTACCCTGAGATGCAATCTGACGTCCACTTCCAGAGAAATGTAACCACACATCAGGTCATCGCCAAGACTGTGATTGG
>VUQK01016234.1:25964-38761 GCA_015106715.1 Bujurquina vittata
AACTAAAACAAACTGAAATTATAGATAAAATGCCCTTTGTGTTTGTCAATTTATTTAAAATCTTGTGGATTGATATGAAATCATTTTTTCCACTTTAGCAGTTTTAGCTGGGGGTGCCATTCAAGGACCTCACTGTGTGTGTTTGACTGCTCAATCACAACGACAGACTCCCATGTGGGATTTCTTTGAGTACAACGGTAAGACAAATAGAAGCGGGTGTCTTGTTGTGGATGATGACAAAATGTGTGAAACCCTTCTCAAAGGAAAAACCACCAGCCTCAAAGTCCACTCGAAGGACAGGCGGCTCCAGGAACCCAGCGCAGTACCCTGAGATGCAATCTGACGTCCACTTCCAGAGAAATGTAACCACACATCAGGTCATCGCCAAGACTGTGATTGGCCTGTTCAGCACTGTCGATTCCTCCTGTCCATTTCTGACTACTTTTCACTGCGGTTTTTGAATTCATCAGTGAGAGAATAACAATGATCATCTCAATATAAGGAATAATAATCAAAAAAACTGATGACCACAAAGAGCGAGGACCCAGGAGGGAAAAAGTCCCAGCACTTTGTTGGTTTCTGTCGATCAGCATCGCACACTGAAACGGGGCAACACTGTAATAAATGCCAGCAGAAGTCTAGCCTAATGATGAAAGTGTGAAAAACTAAAACTAATGAAAACAAAACTCAAAATAAGCATTAAACAAGAACTAATATAAACTAATGAAAAAGAGCAGTAAGTTCAGCAAGTCACAAACCTCTATTCTGATTTTAGTTTTCCAAGGCCCACAGGCTCTTTCCAGCACACATGGATGCCATACCGTCCAGTGCCGACCACAATATATTTAAACTGGGTTATAGTTTACCTAATTTTAAAAACCTCTGCGCATTGTTTCATTTTCAAAATGAGAGCACTACTAAATTTAGTCTCAGGATAGATTTTGGCCTTGTGTAAACCTCTTTGTATTCAATCATCATTAACTCTGATTTCACTTTCCTTTCTTTGGACTCTTGCAGCCTCAGACTGTCACCACAGATGGAAAGATGAGCAAATTGAACACAGCCATGGACTCACTCCAAGAACTTTTTGGGAACCAAAACTTAAAGATGAAGAAATCAGAGCTGAAGAATCTGCTGCAAAAAGAGCTGGTGGACGACATGGTACTCAGGGCTTTGGGCATCGGCTCTGTAAATCCAAATTTAAGAATCGGGATGTGAAACATAATGCTAATTAACCCTACTTCGTTCATTGTTTTACAACTGTTTTTCAGAACATCTGGGACTCTGAAATTAAGGACAAGATCCTGGGTGAGCTGGACAAGAATCCGGACGACACTGTGGGCCTTACGGACTTTGTCTCCTTTGCGACTCAGCTCTGTTTGTAGTTGTCCCTACTTTGCAGACCAAACTGTTTAAATCAAAGGTTGGCAGGGAAATGTTAATATCTGAATACTTGTGATTTTAATGCAAGATGTTCTCATTGTGGCTCATTAATTAGTAATATTAATCTGGTAGTTTGTTGTGGAATGTTTCTGACTCCTAGTGGCCAAAATAAATATACATATTTCAGCTTTAATCATTTGTGAAAGAAGATAAGATCCCCTTAAGTGTGTTTTTTAAAATATCATATTGAACATCAAGTTTAACTATAAATACTGGAATTTTTAATCAATAGGATACTTTGTGCATTCAGTACAGTTTATTCCACTCATATTCATCATCAGGAGACATTGAGAATACAAAATAACAAACTGCTGCTATTAATACTGAAAGAACAGGTTTTGTTTATTTCTATAAGGTACGTGCTGGCTGGTTTTGTGGAGTCTGCATGTTCTCCCTGTGCTTGCGTGGGCTCTCTCCCACGATCCAAAAACATGCAAGGGGCTAGCTTACTTAGTACCTATAAATTAGCCATGTGCCCTGTGATAGACTGTACATAATGTACCATATCTTTCACCCTATGACAGCTGGGATAGGCGCCAGCCCCCCAATCACCCTGAATTGGATAAGCAAATGGATAAATATGAGATTCACACACAATAAAATAAGACGTTCCCTTTTTCCTTTACAAAAATAACAGAAGTAATAAAATAAATAAAAACAAGGAAAACCACACACACATTCTTCGTGTATACAGAAACCAAACCAAAGAAAGCCGAAGCTAAACCCATTCACGTCTGAGCTGTCATACAGACTTTAAGACATGTAACCTGTAAGACATGTATTATGTCAGCATCATGATGTTCAGGCAGTGCAAAAGCTTAAAATTTAATATTCATTGTTTAAAATCTCTAAAAACAAAAAATGATAAAGTGGAAATCTCCCTTTTCCTATCAAGGTCGACAAGATTTCAGAGCCACCAGCACAAAGTTTCTTGGTGAGAAGTTTGGGTTGAAGAGAGGAACCAGCTGACTGTCCACACCTGCAGGGCGAGAGTCAAGGCTTTAGGTGAATGGACAGACTGCAATATTGCAATATTTAATATGTGTGACAGCATCAACTGGCTCACCATTCTCCTGGAGGTAGATCATCCTGTCCAGGAGCACCATCGTCTCCACCACAGGGGCGAGCAGTAGGGTCAGGCTGAAGTACACCACCACCTTGCCCTGCTCCTTCAACATGGCCTCCACTCGCACCGGGTCCAGGGGCAACTCAGGAGGGAGGCTGACCCGAGCCAGACCCAAACGAGCGTATCTGGAAGGGATGAAGAGGCAAAACAACACTAGAATGGGGGGAAATGCAGTAGTATAATACATTGCAGTGACCCTCCTCAGGTTGTACCAGTGATTGCTGCATTTTTGGACAACTTTGGCTATGTCAGCTGGAATGACAGACCTGTGTAAATCCCTGCTGGCTGTAGTTTTCACTCACTCTGTAAAAGGTAATAAGTGTGATTTCTTGATGGTCTGGATTCCTGCCCTGCGCAGGTCTGGCCTCGTGTCTCTGATGAACGTCTCAAGCATCGCTCTGTAACAGTGCGTCCTGAGCAATTTGCTTCCTTCCCTGAGTCTCCGCACATAGTCCTCTACAGCGTGACACGCGCCCTCTCGTGCCTTATAGGACAACTGATGTCCCGGCAGCCCCCACACCCAGGAGCTCATCGGGTACCCAAACTCTGAGCAAACTGACTCTTGACTTGATGTTGGTGGAGCTGGTGGTATGACCAGTCCCGGAGGGGTGGGGTTTTCTTTGGTCGTGATTTTCATGTAACAACATGCCACTGAGGTGATGCCGCGCACGTACGGGCAGTTGACAAAATGGCGAAGGAGGGTGGCACTGAGGTCACCACAGGCGTGGAGACCAGTCAGGACAAAGTCTGGATAGCCTTGCAAGCTGTCTGCCCCAGAGTTTACCCCCTCCTGATAGATAGGCTGAGTGCATGAGCAGCAGTTTTCATCAGCTAACTCCTCTTCATCCTTCTTGTTTGACTTTTGTTGCTTTGACAGTTCAGACTCTGGAGATTTAGCATCAGAGTGGGCATAAGAAGTCTGGACTACATGGAAGCTTCCTTGTTGCTCAGAGCCCCGCAGTTTCTTTTTGCTGCGTCCAGATGGAGTTTGGGGACCTTCACTGAAACAATCTGCAGCTTTTAGCTGCCTGATGAAAGCTTCCCATGATGCCTTGGGGTTTACCCAACCGGCGACATGGTGAGGAGAGGATTGTGCAGGAACCTGACAGGACATATTCTAGGAAGCAAAAGATATTCATTAATATTTATGTTGATATATTATGTGGTAACAAGTGAAACTTAAATAATCAGCATATATAATTATAATATAAAAGCTTTAACTATTCAGGTGCATATAAACAAAATTCCAGATGATCTGTAATGTTGCCCTGCATCTGCTAGAGGAGGAAACCCCCACATTTTGCAAAGAAGGTCAACAAATTATCCTGAAGGGGCATAAGTCAGCGTTTACACTTTGAATCTGCTGCCACCAAGTGGCCAAAAACAGAAGCTTCAGGCCTAATCTTGCTACTGAATAGATGGTACAGTTCGTCGCTGTGCTGCATATTAACTCACTCTGCTTTGTCAAATCAACAATTTACTTCTTATTTACATGTTTGGATTTCCATATGACTCCCAGAAAACTTTTCTTGGCAACAGGCATTAACTTGCATATTTTTTTTAGGGAAAGGAATGGAAAAAGTATATGTTTGAAAACTGCAATACTTTTGTGTTTTAGTAACTTTACAGGGAATTTAAAGCTCCCTTCATAAATAAAATTTAAAAAAAAGCGCAACTCATTGTCATTTTGCACACAAGGCACACAACGAAATGAGGGTTTCAGATCACTCATCCAGAGACAAGCATCTGCGGTCATGCAGCCAGAAACCGGCGCTACCGTTAGGCAATGTGGTTTAAGTATCTTGCCCAAGGACACAACGCAGCGCACGGACAGGGCTCGAACCTGCAACCTTCCGGCTCAAAGGCAAGCGCCTACCCACTGCGCCACTGCCACTTGTTCCAGTGTGCAATAATATTAGAAAATCACAAACCTTTTTCTGCTTCTCCTTCTCCAGTGCCCACAGTAACTGTCCATCAAACTTGGATGCCATCGTAACTAGGGTTTGATCAGCTTCAATAGCAGTCACAGAAAGCCCGAGACCAAAGGACAGGAAACGACTCAGATGACCCTGGTTAGGGCAAAGATGATCAGTGTTTACTGCAGCACAATTTACTGCTTCAGTTCAATTTATGAACATCTATTTTTTCATTTTTCATCCCCTATACTTATGTGCCTGAAAATGGATGTTACAGACTTCTAACATGGACCCATGAAACCTATTTTAACACTTATTGTAATCAAAGTGTTATCTTGGAAAATATATTGGTGTGATATACTTATGTGTTAAAATTCTGCTGAGATTAAAAAATAATAATAAAAATAAGCATGCAACTCTATAACATAATGAATTACTGAAGCCTGTGAGTGATACCTGCCCAGAGCCCACATCCACCACTCTGTTGCAGTCAGTCTGGTCACAAAGTTGTTTAACCAGCTGGAAATATATATTAAAAAATTACTCAAAATACTGTAAACAGAAAAGCAAAGATATGTTAAAGCAGCCACCACAACCACCAATATGCATACATACCATGCCAAGCTTGCGGATCTCATGCTGTTTCTTGGGTTTAACATGCTTTCTGAAAATGTGCCCCAGCAGGGAGCTCTGACTACGATTTTCCAGGAACTCCTCAGGCTTCACTGACCCCAACACCCTGTGTCCCTCACTCCTGCTCTCTCTGGGAAATGCCAGGGCATGAGCTGTGGCACGAAAAGCCAAGAGAGACAGAGGCCACACCGAAGGATATCTGGAAGGAGAACGGTTTTAGGTAATTAGTTACCTAATAAGGGCATTTTTTTTATTGCCATGATATTCAGTGAAGGGAAGTGATCCAGTAGTACCTCCTGTCTTCATTGGTGGCATCCAACAATAGGTCTGCAATCTGTGGATATGACAGGTCCTGCAGCACAGGCTGCCAGCTACTGGGTAATGTGTGCCACAGATCTTCTGTAAAGAATTCCTGTAGAAGGAATAACAAACAGATAGGTATTAAAAAACACCAAAGTGTTCGAATTGAATCCAGCTGTTTCAGTGTGTAAATAAAGCATGATTACATTTAAATATACCAGACTTTACAGTCATGCAAGACAAAGTTTTCACGGGGATCGATGCAGTCCTGTGAAAAACTAAGTACACCCTTACGGCTTCCACAGGAATTAAAAGGGTAAGTAACAGCCTCTCAATGCTAATCATAGCAAGCATTGCCACCTCTATTAAACCAGTAATTTTGGCAGATTGCTGGTCTGGACCATTCAGGTGTGTGTTAACACAAATTCACAATCTTCCCAGAAGTGGATGTCTCACAAAATTCACTCCAAGGTCAGACCGTGCAATGCTCAGAGAAACTACAAAAAACTCAAGCGGTACAAACTACAGGCCTCGGTTTGCATTTAAAAATAAATAAAACACCAAAATCTCCAGAATTCATGGGACAGTGCCAAGAAATTATGCTGTAATTGTTGGCATCCAGCAATGATAGAAGTCATTTTAGTGAAACGATAAGAAATATTGGAACATGCTTAAATTAAGAAGTTAAAGCCTACAGCTTTCCATTTAGTGTTGTGGTTTTTTTTACATGCAGTGTAATTTTTTTAACTGTAATTCTGACCAATTTGTGGCTTATGATGTTGTGGAAAACTGCAAATAAAGACTAAAAGGCAATAATAATAATAATTACATTACAAGGTAATAACTATTATTATTGTCATCATTAATTGCAGTAGTCATTTTAAAGACCTGTGTTGAACTTTCCCAAGAGAGGCAGGCCTTGATCCTTTTGTATGGACGGTCAGAGGCACTTCTAAATTTCTTCTTTAAGTACGAACAAATTCAGGTATGAAAATATAGCTAAATTGCAGATTTGTGCATGAAATGTTTATACGCATGATTAAGGCACAATTTTGTGCTTATGCACTGTTACTAAACGACAGATGAAACCAAAATGAAGATGTCTGGCTCTGATTCACAGCACCACGATTTAATAAAATCAAACACAGCATATGAGGACAAAAACCTCTGACCAACTGTCAAACACGGTGGTGGAGGAGTGATGATTTGGGCGCTGTTTCACTGCCACAGGGTCTGGAAACTTTGCAGTCATTGAGTTGCCCATTAACTCCTCTGTACACCAAAGTATTCTAGACTCAAATATGAGGCCATCTGTCTGACATCTAAAGCTTGGACTAAATGGGTCATGGAAGTGGAAGATAATCTGAAGCAAAGCAGCAAATGTACAATAAAATTCCTCCACAATTATGTGAGGCTAAAAAATCAAACAGAAAATGATTACTTCAAGTTAGTGCTGCTAAAGCTGCTTCAACAAACCACTGAATCATGGGGTACACTAAGATTTTCACAGGACTGCACATGTAAATATTTACGGACCGGGTTATTTACTTCTGCAAAACATAAAAAAAAACACTGGACAGGCCGCAAACTCCAGAAACAGATATCGATACGCACAATTATGTAGGAGTCGGACAGGCGGCTGTACTGAGACAGAAAGGTGGTGAGTCTCTTGGCCAGCTCTCTCTGCTGCTCCGCTGTGAAACGTGGCGTAAACATCTCCACATCCTGGAGCTAATGCTAACTCGAGTTAGCTCGTTAACGCTTCTAATTAAGACCAAGTGTTTCTAAAATACTAAAGCCCGCTCCATAAATTGCAATTATGACGATTAAACTATTTCCTTTTAATTCCGGAACGTGAAAGTTGCTTTTAGCCACCAGCTTGTCTCCGCAGCTGACTGCAACTTTCACGTTTACGGTGGCGAAGCGATACGTTTAAGCTCTCCCCGTAATTTCAGTTGCAGCTGCACGCAAATACTGTTTGGCTAAGCAGAGGAGAATTTTAAACTAGTGTAAAGATTACTACCAAAAAAGTTTAAAGAGTTTGAGTTAAGTAATATTAATAAGCGTTACTGTGCATAACAGTTGTAAAAAAAAGAAATAAAATAGTCTTTGAGAGACCAGAAACAAAAGTATTCATACCCAACTAGATTATTCAAGCTGGACAAGTGGTACCCAAAGGCAGCATGCCCCGGATATAGATTGTATGTTCTGAGCAGGAAGATTCTTGTCGTTCACGTGTAGCAGGTCTGGTTTTATGTTTCTAAAAGTTAATTTTAGACATTTCTTTGGAGAGAACCCATCGGTATCGACCTGCGAATGCTCATAAGCAGGAAGGGAATCAGTCCATTGAAAGAGACGATCAATAAGCAGTATTTGATACCCATTGTTAGCTTTAGCGAGCTAACCTTAGCAATTATTAGCTAACGTAAATAAAAGCATTAGTAGCATTTAGCACCGTGAAACTGACGAGGTGCTTTGATTCTGCAACATGTTTCAGTTGTTTGTTAATCCCGTAATATATCTAGCCTGTATTTTAATCCAGTTTAGATTTAGTAGTGTTGATCAATAAGACTATCAAATCAGAGGGGAAAAAAAGTAAACAGTTTAAAACGAAAAGGGAGGCATCTTGGGTGGATGTCTGGCTCAATACCAATGATTACAATACCAATCTGGCAGTGTTTTTTCTGTTAGTCGACTGTCAAGTGGCTTCAGGGGATGTGCTTGAACTAGGTGATGCAGACAGAGTGTGCTAGACTGCTAAATTCAGAGGTACTGTTAAACTGGCTACACATTTTGTCTGGTACACAAAAATCAGATAGAGGTTTTAGTTCAGTCCCATCTAACTCTCTTTGGTGAAATCCATTCATGCACTACAGTCCTACAACATGATATTAATGTTGGTAATGCATTGCTTTTGTTGCTTTGTTTTTTTAATTGCTGCCACTATTTGGTGCATGGAAACAAATAAGTGCATGTCCCATTTGCTTGTAGCTAGAAAATTCTTTGAAAATTTGCAGACATAGTCAGGTATTTGTCTTAAATTCTGTCTGTAGTTAGAAGTCAGTCATTGATTAAAATTTTGCAAAGCCAGGCAGTGTTTGATAATGTTGTTTGCTTTGCAGGATGAAACTTCTAAACTGGACTACAACCAGCAAGGACCTGTTGCAAGACTCCAAATAAGCCGATCTACGAGATTATTTTTGCCAGAAAGTGCGTGTTTAGAAACTGTTAATTTTGGAGGGAACATGTCAGACATTTGGATTAATTTATCTCTCGATGGCACTGCACAGAAGAAAGCTCCAAAACAAAAGTTAAACCGGAAAAGGGAGTGGCTTCGTAGAAGGAGACACAACTATGGGGCGAAGGGCTACTGGGAAGATAAACATAAAAACAACCAATATAGGCAAGACTTCAGACAGAGCCAAACTCCACTTCAGAATCGAGCTTCCATTAAATGTCCACAGCCTCCTGCTTCCACACAAAACATAAGTTTACCGTGTCTGGTCAACCCAGCAAATGCTTCACACAGTAGCTCTAGGCCTTCAGGATCCACACACACCAAGCCTTCCTTGACTGTTGCTGAGAAAAGCAAAGGCAGTGATGAAAAACCAAAGGAACACCCAAAATCAACAGCCTTCAGTCCTGACCCCTCAGTATTAAACACCTGTAAGCCCGCCGCCACTTCATCAAGGAACCCCAATAAGTATGTCGCTATTGACTGTGAGATGGTAGGCACAGGACCAAAGCGCCTCAGTGAGCTTGCTCGCTGCAGTATAGTGTCCTATGAAGGAGATGTTATTTATGATCAGTTTATCAGGCCCATTTCAAAAGTCACGGACTATCGCACCCGATGGAGTGGCATCCGATGCACTGACCTCATTCATGCAACACCATTCGCACAAGCCAGGATGGAGGTGAGAAAACCCAACTTTTTAAAAAATAATTTATCACAAATGATTCCTTGATCACGCAGTTATTTTCTCAGTATGTTTTCACAAAATGCATATAATCAGAAGCGTTATAAGAGACTTCTAGAAGGAGGAGGAACTGATATATATATATATATATATATATATATAGACACACACACACACACACACACACACACACAGAAAATCTTATCAAAAGCACATTTCAGGCCAGGTGGAAACACAACATACTGCACAAAGTGACCATGCAAGTTGCAGCCTCAAAGCTAAGCTGGTGGACAAAGTATTTTAAATAAATAACAGGAATGGCATTTTTCCCCCCTCAAACTCAAGGCAGTTAAATGTGAATGTTTATAATACTTAGGTATTCAGGCAAACTTACAGTTAGTTATTTTTTTACTTTTTTCATTTTATTTTCTGGTTTCTTTCATTGTCTGAAGCTGTGCAAAAGAATTGAAAGTGGGTTAAAATGGTCAAATTAACTTTGCTTTGGGCAGCTCAAGTCTTCCAGAACTTTTCTTTAATATATCAAAGAAAGAAATTATAATCTATTATAATATAGTGTCCTAAACCATATGAGTTTAGCAAATAAGATGTTTTATCTGCTGGCACTACAGATAATGAAGCTGATTAAAGGAAAGGTGGTGGTTGGCCATGCTGTCCACAATGACTTCAAGGTCATCGGCTGCACACATCCTCCTGAACTGATCAGGGACACTTCCAGAATCCCTCTCCTCAACCAGAAAGCCGGCATTGAAGGGCATGGGTGCACCTCCCTGAAGAAGCTCACTAAGGCCATCTTTAACCGTGACATTCAGGTAGGACAAAATTATCTGTTATGGCAGAGTAGAGAATAGAAAATATTTACCGTCAGTGGAGTAAGTAAGTAAAATTTTATTAATATAGCACCTCTCAAGAAAGCTGCCATGAAGTACTTAACAACAATGGAATACAGTAAAAGGAAAACTTTAAGCAAATGCAATATTAAAAAGATGAGTTTTTAAGTGGAGGTAGTTTATTAGAAGTGCCAAAGAAAAGCACTAAATTTATTGTTTGTGCCTCAGTTGAGTTAAACAGGTTTGAGCTTTACGATTGCATTTGTGACGCATGTGTGAGGTACACTTGTGCTATTAAAAAGAAATTAATAAATAACGCCATAGAAACTTTGTGACTTACATAGCAGAGCTGCCTCTCCGGCTGGTTCCTCAAAATATGGACGGGCTCCACCTTCACTGTCTTGAACTGCAGCTTGTAACAGAAGTCACTGTTCTGTGCTGCACCCTCGGTGAGCTCAGCTTATTGCCAGCAGCTCTCCAGCTGCTGCAGGTTCTGCTTAGAGTTATCCTCACTGGGAGCTTAGACTCTGGATGTCCAGAGCAGAACAACAACTACCATCACCAACTACAGTCCAAGACAGTGGCGCTAGAGTAGAAACACTTAAATTTATAACATTGCCATTGTAATTTCTAATATTTCCTTGTAGATTTGTGACTTGTACAAACACAAGTCTGTATTACTGTCATAGCTGATTAAAACACTAAATTACTAAATAAAAGAACAGAAATCCCTAAATCCTCCCCCAAAAGCAACCAATGGTGAACATGGGCAATCGCAGGTGGCTGATACAGTCATCCATTTGCCCAACCCTAGTGTAAATGGCGTAGTGTCAGAACAATGCTAGAGAAGGACATGGTTAAATCTCTCTGAGATTTCAGAATCCACCCATCCCAGCTGGATAGATCACTGAATGCCCAGCAAACACTTTTGGCAAGTCCCAGCTTAATTGTTTGTGATGCTGGGGTTGTCAGACTTTATATGGAGCAGTAGCAGATTTTTCTGTGCATTTTTTTATGTTGGTACTGTAAAAAGCGAGGGCAAAAACACAAGAACATCCTTTAATAAAGTCTTGAGCTACAAAAGGTTTTAAAATCTACCTTAGAATAGCCAGAAACCCACACAGGGCATTGCAGGTCTTTCCTTATTGAGCTTATGAACCATCAACATTTACATAATGGCCACTTGTGGTATGTCTGAATGACAGTAAGTCATTATTTGAACAGAGATGAAGCCGGCAGCGTTGGGTACTTCATT
This sequence comes from Bujurquina vittata, assembly GCA_015106715.1. Lineage (NCBI taxonomy): Eukaryota > Metazoa > Chordata > Actinopteri > Cichliformes > Cichlidae > Bujurquina > Bujurquina vittata. Next base: position 37,403 of record VUQK01016234.1, read on the forward strand.
TATGAATAAATATATTTTACTGGTTTGCTACAGAAGTGACAGGATTTTTTAACTTTATCATTAGATTTTTAACAGGCTGCACAAACCAAGTTTTTCTAATGAACTTTTCATTATTTCAGGTTCTTAGTTGACTAGTTGTCACACATTTCTGATATTGATGCAGGTTTTAGAAAGGGCATATTTTGAGGGGCATCAGAAATTGGTTTGTATCTCTTCAAAATATACATTTTACAAGTACATGCACGGAGCTAGCAGCCTTTTAAAAACACGGGCATGGCAGTGATCCTGAATGTGTTACAATAACCAGCAACAAGACTGTCTAATAACTGGATTTCCTGGCCAACATGGATGCTGTTTACTATTTAATAGACAGCTTTTTTTTCTCCTCTGTGCCCAATCTAGTAAATAAATATTGCCTGACTACGACTGTCTCTCTTCCATTAAAGTTTTGTCAGCTATTAGGATAAAGCCTTAGCATGCAAATATATACCCTAGAACATGTTTTTGCTTTGAGTTCTTTCTATCTTTTAACCTTAAACCTGAAATTCACTTTGCTCATGTAATGAACTGATGAATTTACACTGAAACATGAATAGAAAAGGAGTCAGATTTTTAATTGAAAAGTCAATATCATGTAATGTCATCATGATTTAATAAATGTGACCAACGTGCTGTTTAACACGTCCTCTCTTTTGTCCTCAGACTGGGAGGAAAGGCCACTCCTCTGTGGAGGATGCTAGAGCCACCATGGAGCTTTTCAAAGTGGTGGAACATGAGTTGGAGAGGCAACTCGATGCCAACTCAGAGGCCACGTAGTGCCAAGATGGGGGTATAATGGTTGATATGGTGGACGTGCGGTTTGGATTGCGGGAGCTAACTGTCCTGTTGACGTGTGAATAACGAAACCAAGAGAACTGAAATTGGACCCAATAACCTTCTACCAGCTGCCTGAATTTTAAAACTGTACTGTTGTCACTGAAAAGGAAGAATTGGAATTGGAGAGCAGAAACTTCTCCAACATCAATTTAAGCTTGATTTATACTGCTGCAATAAATCTTCCTTAGCCTTATATCCATCTTATAGCTGAATGTCTCAGAGATGTAGGCCACAGCAACTGTGATTGGTCCACTTGGTAGTAAAATGCTGTGTCAATATAACTTGCACAAGGATAATACCTGCATGACACAAAATGTAAGTGTGTCTTGCGTTCTCAAATGGCTAACATAATAGCCAATTTTCTGCCAGTGCATCTATACACTATGTCTTCTTGTTTTTATAACTATGGCATTCTGGGTATAGACAGATATTACGAAGAAGATTCATCCAAAGAAGCCAAAATTGAAATCTGTTGGAGAATCG
>VUQK01016234.1:46188-63651 GCA_015106715.1 Bujurquina vittata
TTTGGTGCGGCTTGGGGGGGTGGGGGTGGGGGGGGGCGGGGGGGGGGGGGGGGGTGGTTCTTGGTCTTTTTAAAAGTGCTCTCATCCCACTTTCTCCTCTCGCCTCCTCCTCCTCTCATCTTGGGAAGGACTGAAAGCGTCCACGACTCTTGTGCTGATCGCGAGTGGCTCAGTCGCTTCTGGAGGAAAGAGGCAGGAAGACCTGCACCTGTGTGTGCTCAGGCGTCTCCGAGAAGAACTTCTGCAAAATCAAGCCCAGGGTTTCAACATGAAGTAAGTCCTTTGCAACGGTTCTGCGAATTTCCATTGGTGCAAAACACGCCAGCAAAATGATGCTTTTAGGGTTCAGCCTCTGCATTTCATTTCTAAACACCAGCGTTATCATTTTTTTGGGTCCAAGTCGACACTTTTCGCATCTTTAAAGTTGAAATGCAGAGCGGCGATTGATGCCGGCTCCGCTTGTGGATACAAAGTAACGACAGCATCCCTCCACAGCCTCCGCAGCATCACCGTGTTGCCACAGAGATTTGTACTGGCAGCATGTGCAGCGCTGGAAGTAATGATAGGATCGTTCACTGAGAAATGTGGCAAGTACCAGAATGTAAAAAAAAATACTCCATCCATGGCTAAAAGTATCTAAAATAAAAGCAGCACATTACATTTCTGGTAATTTTGCACAATTACTGCTTTCAGGCTGTTATATCATATTTCTGTAGTCAATATTTTATTGTTATGAGAAAAACAGCATATTGATGTTGCATCAGGTGGGAGTGAATATTTATCTATATATGTATGTATATATAAATACATAAATGAACGTGCCAATGGAAATAACTGTGCCATTAATATGCAATCAAAGGGACCAAAAATAGCATTCAAATATTTTAGTTATTTCCCCTTTTTGCAGACACAGTTTTACAGCAATTTAGTTTAGGATTAAGATCAGTTGCCTCCTCATCAGCTGTAAGAACTTCACGTACATACAGAGAAATGTGTAAATGTTTGCACCATTCTCCAGCAATGATCCATTTCTGAATATTGTGTTTTACGTCCACGCTGAGAAGAGTTTGGTTTGGTTGCCTGCTCATTTTCCTGTAGCTGGCTGTTTTCTTGATGCACAACACCAACTGTTTAATTACGCAGACCTTAAACAAACAAACAAAAAAAAAGATTGCAGCACAGTCGAATTTGATGATGCTGTTTATAAGACATCTGGAGATAAAGCATAGATGCCACCTGTTAACTGTGACAATCTTATTATATTCAGGATTTAAGTCTTAAATACCTGTCTCTATACTGAAAGCCTTATAAGACAGCGAGCACTTGTTCACAGGAGCTGCATGATGTGCTGTGCTCTTCCTATAATTCATAAAAGCAGCTGATTATGAACAGCAGCACTAAGTCTTGTCAGAGTCCCATTTACAGGAATCCAAATAGTGCATTATTCCTCCACCTTCCACATCCCTTTGATTTAAACTTGGGCAGTTAGATGGGAGCTTGCAGTCAGGAAAAGAAAGGCAATGGGGCCAATTTACATATTAACGACTTAGTTCAATGTTCCAAAGTCAAATCTTTTTAATATTTCTGACTTAAAAGGGAAAAGTCCTCCATTTGAATCTACCCCAACAGCCCATCCTTTATGCAGGATCAACTTCTTATTCCAAATTCTAAACAAGTGGGTGGAGTCATAATTTGTAGACTTCTGTCTATTCAGCTTCTCACTTTCTTGACTTCATTGTTCTCCTGTTAACGTGCAAAGAGATGGCCGTTATACAAATGGAATTACTGCATCTACACACAATAGATGTTAGAGAATGTAATGGTCTTTCCTGGCATGTATTACCCATCTTATGTAAGGACCGAGGTTTGACTTGACTAATCTGTTTGTGTTGATCAGCCACAGTGGGGACAGTTCATAGACAGCCAGCTTGTATATGATGTTGTTTATTTCCATGTACGCACACAGAGAGTGGGGTTTTCCAGTGAAGTAAATTTGAACTCAATTAGTTGTGGGCTCTGATAATCCAGCTGGCTCTCAGCGGAGGCTGCAGGCAATGTGGGTCACTACCCTTTCCCATCACTTCAAAAGGTGCTGCTTCTCTAAAGCAGCAGAAAGTTTCCATCCCCTCTGAAAAGTATAGAAATGTGTGCAAACCACGCATAAGCCCTTAAAACTCACAGCAGATCTGCCTAATCGGCTTGTGGCGCACAGACTACGACACGCTCGCGCACACAAACTCGCACATACAAGTCTAACTGCTGCTGCGGCTAACACCCAGAGATTTGTAGCTTATGGCTTTTGTCACTGCTTTAAAAGTTTTGCCCTCCGGCACACAGAGTCAGCGGCTAACAGCTAATAAGACGTGGCTGCTGCCTGAGGCTGCCTGGTGAGCCATTCCAAATCATTCCTGTGAACTTAACATCTCTCTCAGCGCTCAGTCATGCTGTACGGAGCCTTTTTCTTCTTTTCTGCCACCTCTATTCTCTGTGAGGTCTCCCTTGCTTCCAGCCCTCCCCGGCTGCTCCTTGCTTCCTGTCAGATTGTGTCTGTCAAGGAGGGGGGTTTAGGTTGCCCCTGGAGATGGGCAGGAGGAACCATTCTAGGTGGCGTGATGTGAGACTGGTGGGCCGCAGAGATGAGGATCGGCTGAGCGGCAACAGCAGGGTAACTGTGGTGGTCCTTTCTGTGAGAAAATGGAAGGGCACAGTGGAGGTCAGGTTTGGCGAATGATGGCCTGGCAAGACGTTTTTGAATGCATTCTTAAATCTGAATGACAGATGCAAAAAGGGTCACTGAGTTCCTTTGCATTTATTAATTTTGGATCCTTTAACAGATTTGCTTATAAAATCTGAAACATTTCTCACTCCTTATCCAATCAAGTTAAATTTGTTTTGATTTTATGTTTAGCTTTTCTTCTCATTACTAATTTTGCTTCATAGGGCTTTAAAATCTAATGTCGCGTTGGCTATATCCACTTTTTTATATACTTTAGAGTTGAAATGTACATGAAACAGCAAAGTTTGAGCTGAAGGATTTCTGTTTTTTGATTGTATTATAACGCTGGGACCTAGTGTTTGCAGAAGCCTAGCTTTGTCTGCTGATCTCTGGCGCACAGGTACAATACCCTAAATATAACACAGTGAGAAAAAAAATCTTAACCTCACTAACTCTGGTTACAGCCTTGATGCCAGCTAAAATCAGTAGATTTGCAACTAAGGAAAGCTAAAACCATCCATCCACTTTGTACTGATTATACGGATCTGGGTCACAGGGGCAGCACTCCAAGCAGAGAAGCCCACACCTCCTTTAGCCCAGCTTTCTGGGGTAAAGGAGGCTTTCTCTGAGGTGAAAACAACCTCCAAGGGTGCCAAGGACACCATATAGGGGCTCATTTTCAGCTCCTTATATCCATGATCTTATTCTTTCTGCCACTACCCACAGGTAAGTGTGGGAATGCAGATCATTGAGTAAATCGACAGCAAGACCTTGAGATACTTTAACTCCTGTATTTGAAGCAGCAACTCGTCCCCATCCTGAAGTGGGAAATCCACATTTTAGCAGCTGAGTGCCACGCCCTTAGACTTAGAGGTGCTTTTTCTATTCATTACCACCTATAAAGTGCTGGAGGTCATTATGTGGTCCTAGATTGGGCAAAAGGTGCCTTTTTTCTTTTTTTGCAAACACTTAACTTTGGCCACTGCTGAAAAGATGCAGCAAAGCAGTCAACCAGTTTGCAAAAATGTCAGCATGTGCGCTGCACTTAGCTTTCTACTGGAGCATCAGGCCCCTCATCGCACACGAGGGGTAAAGTGACAAATGGGCCAAACTCTCCCAAAGCTGGTGCAGTCCTTTAAGAATGTAGTTCAGCCCCTCCACCTCCTTCCTCTCTTCCAGCCTCAAATGACCTTTCCTGGCAAACTTAGCGGTCAAACATCCACTCTGTTGGCCTTCACTGCATTTCCCTCAAGGTGAAGTCACTGCCTATTCAGCCACTGGTGATGCCTGCCTTTGCACTTGTGTTGTTACCCGGGATGTGTCCTTCGCCTGCTGGAAAAACCCCCACCTCTCTCTCTTATTCTTTCTAATTTTCTCTGTTTCTCTGTGGCCTCCTATGGAAATGTGGTCATGGTGGGCGGCGACACCCACAGTGAGTCAGACAGATAGCTGATAAGTTTAAAAAGCACAGAACAGTTAGAATAATTGCTCAACTACTTAATAATAAGTCAATAATGTTAGATCCGCAGACCATTTTAAAGAATGTCTCATTATGTAAATATATCCAGTCTTTTCTTTCTGTACAGCATATTTAGTTGTGTTATATCTTTCTGGAGATACTCCAGTCAGCCAGCCAGGTGAGCTGCTTAATTGACCAACATGTATCAGGCATCAGTGAAATATTTCATTTCAACAACCAAGTTTACACTTTTTTTTTTTTGTGGTTGGCCACCAAGTGCCCTTACAGTACATGCGTTTTACAATAAATGTACTGTAAAAAGTGTGATAGTTGGTGTAATAGAATTGACAGACCTGAGTCTCGTGCTTTGTGTATTTGAGGCCAGCCGGCCTTGGCTTCAGTGTCCATGCCAGAGACAGATGGGATTTCTTGAGGAGCAGCTGCTGGAGCCCCTCTTTTATATCGATGATGTACCCCAAACAAAAGCAGGGAACAGGACTGTGTGGTGGAGCTCTAGTAGAAACATAAAGTTGCATAATGTAAAAATGCTCACGTAAAATCAGAGTCCTTCCTTTTTGAATTTTCTCCAGGTAGTAATTTTACTTTAAAGACATTAGGAGACATTAGTATGATTAAACTGTTTAGAAAGTTTGCTGGCTTAAAAAAATTAAGTAAAAAAGAAGTGATTCTCTTAATTGCTCTTTCTTAATTTTATAGCATGTCTGGGGAAAGAACAAGTGCCTTAATTTTGTACTGAAGAGCAGAACCTCACAGTGGTTAAAGTGGAGCATTATTGACTTCAGCTGCAGAAGGTATAGTTATATGAAGCCAGCTTATTACGATTTGTAGTCCTCTCTTTTTTAGTACTCTAGTAAACAAATAGTAAATGACTTCAGAAGAAACATGTTGATCTAAAACAGTTCAGTCTAGCAAAGAAATCTGAGTTTACATTATAATCTCAGCCAGTGGCTCAATCAGCAGAGGTTCAGTTTAGTTTAAATAGGTAAGTCCATCGAGCAGCTAAGAGAATAAAACACAACTTGTCTGATATTACAGATAAATATAATCGGTAGAGAGTTTAGAAGAGTTTTAATCCACACGTTTTTACATGTACGTTTGTAATCTTCAGGTAGGATGCTAATGTTTCTCAAGGGCATCGTTTCTTACACAACAGATTTTTAGTGTATGCTGAATTTCACATTTGTTTTCTTTTGCCCATTCCCATTTAAATTGAATGGATATCTGTACCTGTCAGTTTAAGTCTCTGTTCGGTTAAATTGAATCGAAAGGCCAGCTTTATCCCATGTGGCTTTTCTGCCTTCAAAGCCTTCATATTTATCCATTATAAGAGCCTTTGAGCGATTATTTATTAATCCTGTTTTGATTAGAATTCCGTCTCTGCTGAGACCTACAAAACAAACTCCAGTTTCCTCCATCATCGCTAGTTTAATGCTCCTTTCAGTCAAAAGGAAATGCTCACTGATGCAACTGTCTGATTCCTCTGAGATGCACATTCATCTTCAGCTAAGATAGACAGTCCAGCTTCTTCTGCTCTCCACGGGCACCTTGTAAAAAGAGCTCGTATAAAAGATCTAAGAGTCTGAATGGACCATTTGCGCTCATTCAGCCTCATTTATTTCCTCCTGTTGAACCTCTCGTTAATGCGGGCCCGCCGCAGGCGAAGCGTTGTCAGGTTTTGTCTCCGGTGGGAAGGAGTGACCTGCTGCTTTTCTGTTTGGTTGGGATTGAATAATCTGACCAATAATCTTACATCTGATGCAAATTTGAACTTTAAAAAAAAAAGGAACCAGAAGAGGTTTCAGCTCAATTGTTGCTTTTTTCACCACCTAACTTTAGGAAAAAGCTCCAAACAAAACTACTTGTTTTTGTTTTTACTTCCCTTCTTTACTGATGTAAAGAATTATTTAAACTCCTAATGTGACAGGTTGGTACAGTAGAAATTAAAGTGCAATCAACAGCTGAAGAACTTTTTGGATTCAACATTTCTTGAGGGAAGCATGTAATATCATAGCTCAACAGTCTCTTTGCGCAGCTCTTCGTAATATAAAGGGCTTTTCAGCTTGGATAAAAGCCTTTCACACTTTATTTGTTAGTTGCCATTGTGCGTAAAGGAGAAAAGAAAGGCGATAACAGAAAACGGTGCTGTAACATACCCTTGGGGCTACGAGAAAATGCAAAAAAGAAAAAGACAAGGAAAACAGGACACCAAAATAAAAAGAGAATATGCGCAGGGTAACACGAGTGGTAATAATGGCAAATCTAGTTAAGCGGGCGGTTGGGTTTCAGTTTGACCCTCCAGGGAGTTTTCTGGAAATCAGAATTCAGCTCACACTCCGCAGCTCCTGAAGTCTGACTCACAGCAGCCACAAAGCTCCAAGGACACACAGGCAGTCCTTCTCTCTGTCTCACACACACACACACACACGCACACACACACACACACAGCACAAATGCATGTTTGTATGGCTACCTTTGTGAGAACATTCATTTACATAATAGCCCTTTACACTAACCTCAACAATCACAACTAAGTGCCTAACCCCCAAGAAAACTCTTAAACAAAAATCTGTCAAAATTAATTTTAACTTTAACCCAAAAGCCAAGTTTGAGCTCTCAAACAGGCCTCGGCAGGGCTGTGACAAAGTTGGCATTGTCTTTACTTTGAAGTCTAAACTAATCCTAATAAAAATACACGCCCACACACACACATGCACACACAATGTGCTTGCCCACTGAAAATTAGCAACACCAATTAAGCCTCTGTTATTGTACTACTGTACATCTTTAATGTATTTTTTTTATTTACTGCTTTATGCATTTGTTTTTGTGAGGGTTATGTTGTGGTATTTTATGTTCGTGTGTGTTATGTACGTTAAAATTCAAAATCTATAAATAAAGTTGTCAAAAAAGATTTAGCTGATGAAAATGTTTGAGGGATTTATCAGGAAAGGTCAGTATCAAGGCCATGAATCAACTAGAGTTTCCTTAAATGAAATCTACACAGCTACGTGTTTTAACCTTTATTTAAAATGACGCAATGAGATTTATCGTCTGTTTTTTTATTTTGTTTTTTAAATGCCTGGGTCTTTTTTTGCCATCAATGTCAGTGACGTACAAACTTAAAAATAAATAAATGAATTTATTTATTTCCTTTGAGAATCTGTCCAGAAACAAACAGCCTGTATCAATTTTGCACATAATCAATAGTCAGCAGAAAATGCGGTCAAAAAAGTGAAAAAGTTTGAAGTACCACTGAATACTGGACAAACTGCTGAACTTGTTGGTTTAGGATTAACAAATAAAATTATTAGCTATAAATACAATGAAACTGGCCAGAGAAAGTTATGAAAAAAAGATGGAAATTTAAAAAAAAGTGTGTATAAAATGGAAATTGTTAGCTAAATGTAACGGATAAATAATTGAAAATGTTCATTAAACATAGAGTAAGAAAAGCTTTTAAACAGATCAGCACTAAAAGTAGTGGACCGATGGTGGAAAGTGTAAGCCTATAGTTATGGATAAACAGTTTGCTAATAAAAATCAGCAAATGGGAATCTGAACGTAATTGCTGAGAATGAATTGTAAGGTTAAAGTTCTCTAGATCCAGTTTAAAATTTGTTCAAATGAGTGCATTTGTACATGAGAGATGGTGTTAATGAAGGTGTTCTTCAATCCATGGGGAGCTTTGGAGGTCCATCAGATGGGGAAAAGGTTTGGGAACAAATTATCCAAACAATCTTCCATCATTAAAACAAACACAATAGACTCTTGAAATGGCCTTCATGTTTCCTATCCACAATACTGTACATTGTATCTCTTGCTTGTATCACTGTTACTTTTGATGGTTGCACTCATCATTCTCTCACTTCTCCAGTAGAGACAGGAAGGTTATCTGCGCACTGCTTTTACTAGACAGTTTAAATATGATATGTCACTTCCTGTCTGCTTTGAGTTTCATGAATATCTCAGTCAATATGCCTCTATTTTTTATTTTTATATTTGGCAGAACTCCTATTTGGGGATAGTTGCTGTTCTGGAACAATAGTTGCAGCTTTCTACAATGCTATGACCCATAAATCCTTTAAAAAAAGACAAAAGAAGTGCACTCTGTAAAGCTGCCACCAAATGTTTGTAGCGAGACTCTATCTTTGGCACAACAAATTGAGTTCACAGTATTTTTTATTTCTTTAAAAGCTCTTTCTCAAAAGCGGTCATCAAAAATGTTGTTTGGCCTTTTCGACTATGGGTGACTGCAGTGTCATTTTTAGTAACAAATACAAATCCAACAACAAACAAAATAGAAATATAAAGAAAACTGAATAAATGTCAGTGTTTTAAAAAGTTGTACGTCAGCTTGTGAAATTGGAGCTACCAAAAATGCACCTACACTTGAGTAGTTCTGAGTACCACATAACCCAGTGAGAGAGTCATCTGCCCTTATTGTTATTCTAAGTTCTTTTTGTAAAACTCAAAAGACTAAAATCTGCAGTCTTTGAGCTGTCAACTGCATGCATCCTCTTTAAAAACAGCTTATGTACTATTTTTACACTGTATTGCCAAAACTATTCACTCGTCTGCCTTCACACACATATGAACTTGAGTGACATCCCATTCTTAATCCATAGGGTTTAATATAATTTTTGCTGAACCCTTTGCAGCTATAACAGCTTCAACTCTTCTGGGAAGGCTTTCCACAAGGTTCAGAAGTGTGTTTATGGAAACTTTTGACCTTTCTTTCAGAAGTGCATTTGTGAGGTCAGACACTGATGTTGGACAAGAAGGCTTCACTCGCAGTCTTCGCTCTAATTCATCTCAAAGATGTTCTATCAGGTTGAGTTCAGCACACTGTGCAGGCCAATGAGGATCTTCCACACCAAATGGACCTTGCTTTATGAACTAGTGTGCAGTCATGTTGGAACAGGAACGGGCCATCCCCAAATTGTCCAAAATATCTTGATATGCTGAAGCATTAAGAACTCCTTTCACTTCAACTAAGGGGCCGAGCCCAACTCCTGACAAACAACCCCACATTATAATCCCCTCCGACAAACTTTACACTTGGCACAATGCAGTCAGACAAGTACTGTTCTCCTGGCAACCACCAAACCCAGAGTCTTACATGGGATTACCAGACGGGGGAAGCGTGATTCATTACTCTCCACTGCTCTGGAGTCCAGTGGCAGCGTGCTTTACACCACTGCATTCGATGCTTTGCATTCTGCTTGGTGATGTAAGGCTTGGATGCAGCTGCTCGGCCATGGAAACCCATTCCATGAAGCTCTCTGCGCACTGTTCTTGAGCTAATCCAAATGCCACGTGAGGTTTGGAGGTCTGCAGTGAGTGACTCTGCAGAAAGTTGGTGACCTCTGTGCTCTATGAGCCTCAGCAGCTGCTGACCCTGCTCTGTGATGTTATGTGGACTACCACTTTGCCGCTTAGTTGCCGTTGTTCCACTTTGTTATAATACCATTAACAGCTGACTGTGCAATATTTAGTGGGAGGAACTTTCATGACTGAGCTTGTTGCACAGGTGGCATCCTATCACGGTACCACGCTGGAATTCACCGAGCTCCTGAGAGCGACCCATTCTTTCACAAATGTTTGAAGCAGGCTGCATGCCTAGGTGCTTGGTTTAAACACCTGTGGGAATGGAAGTGATTGGGATGAGTGGGTGAATGCTTTTAGCAATATAGTGTAAAATAAAAGTTTTATCATTACCTAATACGATTTTGCATTTGTACATTGCACTTTAACTGAAAGTGAACTTTGGGCATTAAGACGTAGTGTGGCTAAAAGAAGTGTTGTTCAAGCTGGAGAGATCCTTGTCATATTCAAGTTTACACATTCGGTCCCTCTGTCTCCTTTCTTGTCTTTTACCCACAGGCTGGATGTGCCTCTGCATGTGCTGCTGTGTGCCATCTGTTTCTTTGTCCTGCCGTCGCCCTCTGCTTCCCAACACGAGCCAGGTATGCGCCCTCCCTCTCTATTTCCGTCACTTTCACCACTACCATCCGGCACTGACATCCACAGCTTCATTAAATCACGCCTGACCTCTAACATTTTAGGGCAGCGGGGTGCTCTTTAATCATTTGATGTCATTCATTGTTTTTGCTGACATGCACCCCGTGGAGACCATTGTCAAGGGTATCTGACTATTCCAGCTGAAAATCAAGGTTAATTGATGCCGCAATGTAAATGCGGTCCTGTGTTTTGTGTCAACAGAAGAATAAGAAGTTAAAGATGTTCCAAAGTGTCTAATAAGTAATCAACCATGTCTAATTCTCTGGTATCAACAGGAAATCCCTTAACTTTTCATCGAGCACCATCACCAGGGCGATAGCTTCAACTGTACTTACCCGACATTAGCATTTTGTTAAAACACCATTGTACCTAAGTTTAACAGAAATGGGTGGGCGGCAGCCATCCTTGATGTCAGTAATACCACCAAAACACAAACATTTAAACAAATGTTTTCTAACATATAGTTTGTATGATATCTAAAGAAGGAGCTGAATTGATGAGAAGAACTGTGAAGAAGGTATTTGGTGTACTTTCCCAGTCGTCTGGTCACGTTTCCCTACCACTCAGAGCCTGTCTCAATGCCTCCCTAAACTAATTACAACTCCTCCTTCTTCTGTTCAATCCTTGCCTCTGCCTTCCTCACTTCCTCTTCTTCCTTTTCAAAGTCATCCGACACGCTACCGTCTGATGCTGCCTAGCTTCATGCTCCCCTGGCACCATCTTGCGGTCTCCTATCTCTTTCAGATTGCAGCTTCTGCATAAGATGTAGTCCACCTGTTTTATACATCACCCTATGTTCCTCCCTCCTCTTTAAATATGTGTCCACCGTAGCCATTTCCATCCTTCTTGCAAAATCCACTGCCATCTGTCTTAACGCCATACCTACCCAACACCTCCTTATCTCTTCTGTTCCCTTCACATACATGTCTACTGAAGTCTGTTCCAATCACCACTCCCTCTCTCCTGGAGATACTCTCAGTACTCCCTATCACTTCAATACTTCACTTCAGTGGTAGAAAATGCAAGGAGCAGAGGCAGTGAAGGTGTTTAAATACCCGAGGTCAATAATCCGAAGCAACAGAGCACAGTTAGGGTGGAACAGGTGGAGACGAGCATCAGGGATGATTTGTGACAGAAAGATAGCAGCGAGTGAGAAGAGGAGGGTTTACAAGATGGTAGTGATACCAGCTATGATTAATGATATGGAGATGTAGTGCCAACAAAAAGATAGGGAGTGGAGCTGGAGGTGGCAGAGCTAAAGATACTTAGATTTTCAGTAGAAGTGACAACATCAGAAACGAGTGTATCAGAGGGACAACTCAGGTTGAGCATTTTGGAGATGAAGTTAGAGAGGCATTTTGGACATATAGTGAAAATTCATGGATGTAGTGAAGGAGGCATACAGAGGTAACAAAAGGGACAGGGTGAGATGTGGACACTCCCTGACAGGATCAGCTGAAGAAAGAAGAAGACAAAGATGAAGAAGACCTCCCAGAGTGTGTTCAATTTTATGTTTCTGTAATTCTGCCGGCTCTTTGCTCAAAATTATTTTAATGCTAAAATATAACTGTTGCTATCCACGAATTTTCAAATTTATTATTTATTATTAAATGATATATTTTATTATCATATCAAATAATTTATTATTATTATTTAGTGACAATAAGAGAGACTTGAACAGAACCAGGCCAGCTGTAGCTCCTTGCTTTATGCTATGTTATGTTCTACTCTGGTTCTATCTCTGTTCTTAACACACAGACACGAGGGTGGTCCTGATCTTCTTATCTGACTCTTAACATGAAATTTAGACAGCGTTACAAAAGTTCACTTTTTACTGTGAAGCTTGTCTCTTCTCAGATGATTCAAAGCTTCTCCACGTAACCATCCCCGTCACCCAACCTGTGTTTGCGGTGCTCGGTAGCCCTCTGACTTTACCCTGCCTGGTGTCTCTGGCCCACCCGCCACCGACCCCCTCCACCAATGGCCGGCATGCTGTGCTATCTGTCCCCCGGATTAAATGGAGTCTCCTGAATCATGACAAGGACACGGAGATCCTGGTGGCCCGTGGTGACAGAGTGAGGGTCAGTGAGGCCTACAAGAATCGGGCCTCACTGCTCAATTACGCCCACTCCCCCGCTGACCTCACCCTGCGTCTTGAGAGTGTGAGGCATAACGACACTGGCTTTTACCGCTGTGAGGTGCAGCAGGGTCTGGAGGATGCTCACGATGTGGCTCAGGTCAAGGTCAAAGGTGAGATATAGTTAAATATATATATATTTTTTATCAGTCTGTCAGTGAATATACATACAGTGAGTGAACATAACATGATGTAGCCAATCAATCTTATAAGTTAACTTTTAAAATTAAGATGAGCATACCTTGGTTATGAATTTTTGATTGTGGACAAAATACTGCAGTGGGTTCTGAAACTTGTTTTGGGAATATAATTTTCCTTTTACTTTATTCACCCCTTTCATACCCTTTATAACCCCCATGGTATCCCCCATGGTATCTATCAATAATTTTTTGCTGCCTGAAAATTTTTAAACCAATATACACTCTCTCAGTTTTATTTTTGGTCCCTACAAACTCCTGGGGGGAATATCTGGCACTCTAGCTGCTAAATTGTCTTATTTTTTATCAACATCAGATGTCCATAGATGTTTTTTTCTGGGCTAAATCTGGCCTGAGAGTCATGCCCTCTGAAGAGACGACTCTTTAAGCCTTAATTTGGTTGAAAAGTTGTATTTTCAGGCTATTGTAAAAACTTTATTCTGAAACATTTTACTCTACAGCGACTGATTGAATTCAACATATTCTCAATCAGTCACCAATTCACCTGAGCAATGTTCTTTGGTGGATAACTGTTGAGGCTAAAATCAGGCTAAATTTGGTTCAAAGTGATGTGTAGATCATACCTATCTGTTGTCTTAAAAATGCCATGAAATGTGACCTGGGGGCATTTGTGGGATTATTCTAAAGTAGGGTTTTTTATACAGAGAAGAAAGCAAAGTGTGCCACTATTCATAGTCACTTCACACAATTTTTCTACAGTTACATGAAGTAGAATAATTACTGTGATGGAAAATTTGTGTTTTAACTGTAATAACCTCTGTGTACCTCTCGGGTATGTAATTGTAATTTCTGTGCACAAAGACTGAGTGTGTGAAGATGAGAAAACAACTCAAATGTAAGCCGTGTCCAGGGTCATGACGCAGGTTATTATCATGCTGATGCTACATGGTGGTGGGAACTGGAATTCCCCCCATTGTCCACACAATGGGTATAAAGGAGCTGTTATTATTTAGTTATTTGGTCAATGCTGGTGCGAAGACTGCTCGTGCTGTATTGATCCCTTTGCAAAAGTACTCTTTACTTTCAGTAAATCATCAGAAACTCAGCTTGGTTTTGGCCCTTTTTTCCACCACAATTATTACATCATTGCAACAGAAAATGGTTTAATTGTGGAACAATTAAATCATTGTTCTTCAGAATGATTTAGTAAAATATTTAGGCACAGGCATGAGTGGGTTAGTACTGTGAGTCAGGTGTACCTTGATTCTGAGTGAAACATTATAAAAAGGAATAAGGTCAACTCTGCTCTAAAGGACAAGTACTTCTCTCCTGTTACTGCATCAATAGTATGCACAGTTCCAGCATGTGTGATGAATGGCTGTGCCCTCCCAAAGCAGTACAATATGGATATTCTGGCAACAGTAATTTGTGAGCCAATATATCAGGCTCCCAATGCTACTTTCACTAGGTTTGCATTACATAATGACTGAAATTCCATTGTATCACTCACTAGGGTCAAAATAAGGTTGGACAACTTCTTCTAAACCAACTTCTTACTATAGCTAAAAGGACACAGGAACGTGGTCTCAGGAATACAGTTCAGACAGCATTTAATTCACTTTGCATCCAAGACAGGGTGCAGTCCTCGCAGGGATAAAAGCATTTTAACATGAACATAACATACAGCCTATCTTATGTTTTATATATATATAACATTCATTAGATATATCCATGCAACATATACTCAGCTGAAACCAATTAAATGTAAATCTTACGTAGCTGAAGACAAAACTTATAACAGGAAACACAAACAGACACACATGTGTGAACTGCGGGTCAATGAGACCAAATGACAATGATCTTAAAACCTGCTCTAAAGATTAAACTAACTTCAAAGCACATTAGATTAGGTTTATGGTTAGGACAAGGTGTGTTTTTTATTTATTTTTATTTTATTTTATCATGTTGCTCCACAAAACTTTACTTTTTTTTTTTGTACAGGAGTGGTGTTTCACTACCGCGATGCATCCAGTCGATACGCTTTTACCTTTGAGCAGGCTAAAGACGCCTGTGAGGACATCGGGGCTGACATTGCCACCCCAGAGCAGCTCCTTGCTGCTTACAACAGTGGCTATGAGCAGTGCGA
Source organism: Bujurquina vittata (assembly GCA_015106715.1). Classification (NCBI taxonomy): domain Eukaryota; kingdom Metazoa; phylum Chordata; class Actinopteri; order Cichliformes; family Cichlidae; genus Bujurquina; species Bujurquina vittata. Next base: position 60,847 of record VUQK01016234.1, read on the forward strand.
TGCAGGTTGGCTCTCAGACCACTCAGTGAGGTGAGGACCTGCGAGAACAGCATATATTACTCTATGCTCTTTGGCCTTTTAGTTTTGTTTTTTTTTTAAATTGAATAAAGGTTTCTTCAGTGTACATTTGCTAAATTGTTCCTTCACCTCCAAATAAACAACAGGCCTAAATTTCTAGATTTACTTGTTGTTGTTTGTGTAGCAAAAAGATCATCTAGTGCATAAGTCAGTCCTTCTGGGGGATGATAGTGCTCCACTCAGCCAGCTAACATTTGATATGCTCTCCACATTATAACACAGAGCTCATCGAGTACCTGAGAGTCATTCATCTGAGCTCAAACCAGATATTTCAGCACTTCAGGACCTACTCAGAAATGGACTTATACAAGTGCCATGCTTAGAGTGCTACCATTAGAAAATAAGAGGCGCTTCAGTGATGTGCATTTCCATCCACAGATATCCCATTCAGATGCCTAGAGAGGGCTGCTTTGGAGACATGGATGGGCTGCCAGGTGTGAGGAACTACGGACTGTTAGAGCCCGATGAGCTGTATGATGTGTACTGCTATGTGGAGAATATTCATGGTAAGATACCAGTTGAAAACTGTTTTATTATACAACCTGTCTCTTATTTTTGTACTCTGGTAATATTTTGTCACCACTTTAAATCACTGCTGTTTGCAGAATCAACAATATGTTATGATAATCCCACAGCATGCAATGATTTTTTAATAAGGGTCTATCAAATATGTGTCCGCTGTTTGTTATCTTTCCTCTTTGAACATTGCAATGCTCTCAAATGCTAAACTGAACAGTGACTTCTATCATTACTTGCAATGTATTTTTAGAGGTTTACGGGTGTTTTGCAAACTTTGTAAATTAGCTATAAAAAACATTTAACTTTAAAATTAAAAGAAAAAATAAAAAGAGTATCCACACAGTTTCTTGGTTGCCTGTATAGCAGCTACCTGGCATTTACCAAAAAATTAAATTAAATTAAATTCTGAGGTATTCTGAAGATAAAAAAATCCCTTTATTCAGTAGTAAACACAAATTAATCTGCATTGAACACAGTAATCATCCATTCATTTATGAAAAATTTAGGTTTGCGAGAATCTATTGTAAAACCCTTTGGAGTGGCCATGTTTCTCCATATGTTGGAAAGCATGAAACCAGAACCTGGAGCAGCAGAGGAATGATTGTGAATCATGAAATGATTGTCCACAGACCTGTAAATTCTGTACACACCATCCCCCCACATCCACTACAATCCTGGCAGGTAAAACTGTAGCAAAAGTAACAGGCAAAGATCACTGCTTCTCTGTTTCAAAGGTGAGGTATTCCATGGCTCCGCCCCCCAGCGGTTCACCTTCGGGGAGGCGAAGGCCTTCTGTCTCAGTCACGGCGCGGAGTTGGCCACCACTGCTCAGCTATATGCAGCTTGGAATGACGGTCTGAATCACTGCAGCCCGGGGTGGCTTGCAGATGGGAGCGTGCGGTACCCCATTGTCACTCCTAGAGAGCGCTGTGGAGGTGGTGATCCTGGGGTCAGAACGGTCTATAGATACAGCAACCAGACAGGCTTCCCTGAGACGGACTCTCGACATGACGTGTACTGCTTCAGAAGTAAGACAGCAAGCCTTGTAATTTTGAGCTTTATATTTATTGCTATTAAGAGTAAACAATTTAGTTATAGTCTTAACCAAGTTTATTAGCATTAGGAATAGATCAAATCAAATCCTGGAATCATGATTTCTCTTTAAAATGATGCTTCTTTCTCCAGGTGAAAATGGCCCGTACACAGATTCTCCCCAGGATTTAGCCACTGAGCCAGAGGATATTGGCCAAGATATTGTTTTTGTTACTACTGCTGCTCAGGAGGAGGTCAGCAAGAACAAAGCAACGTCAGACAGAGTTGAGGAGGTGCAACTTGCCCAGACTACAAATCCAATGAAGTATGTCTTTGTGGAGGCTCACTCAGTGACAGTGTCGCAGTTTACGGTAAACCTTCCTCAGACTGTGACTCTTCCGCCTGATCACCAAGAGCACATGTCCACCAGTGATACCTGGGAACTGGTTACGAAAGTCCACCACCCTGAGTCCTATCAGCCAGGACCTGAAGAGGATCCAGACCCAGATAATGAAGAGCCCAGCGTACTTCCAAATCCTTCTCCAAAGATGGTGACCGTTGGTTATCACACTGTTATACCCACAACTAATTTGATAAATCCAGAAAATGGAGAGCCCACAGTGCCTGACATTTCTGTGACTGAAAATCCAGCCCATTCCACGGTGTTAGCTGGTTATACCACATCTGGTGCTGATGACTTGCATCAGGAGAGTGATTTTCCTGTTTTACCAAAAGACCACACAACTCATGTCCACTTGGAAAAAGTGGCTGTAACTGAGCTCGTCCACATGAGCGCCTCTTCTGATGTTCCAGGGCAGCCAGAAGAAGCCAGCACTGATGCTTTTGAGGAGATCTCAGTGGGGGAAACCTCATTCCGCACCGAGGTGGAAGATGTTCACTCCACTACCCTGGGGCCACCTGTTGAGAAAAGCACACCTGATCATTCTCCAGATGAAGAAAAGCAGAATTCTGTGACAGCTGAAATGGACACCTCTGCCATAACTAAAGCAGTCCCTGAACCAAACCTTGATACAAGTAAGTAGGATTTGAATATCAAACTTAGACCGTAGTGCAGCAGTTATGGAATTGGGACATAAATTAAATCCCTGGCGTCTCTCCTTCTGCCTGCAGAGGCACACATATGTTGCTCTGATGTTTTGTCTGTGCCATTGCACA
>VUQK01016236.1:5739-21669 GCA_015106715.1 Bujurquina vittata
TTAAAAGGCACGGCTGTGTGCCGTCTGTCACTAGGAAACACTGGCAGGCAACACTGGTCCATAGCAGTCCAGGGGGTCCTAAGAGGATCCACGGAAATTTAGCTGGCCTTACTATTTCCTTTATTTTATTCTGTGCTTAATTGATACATTTAGTGTTGATGTGTGTGTGACAGAGATGAGTATTGGACAGTTTTGAAAATACGGAAAAAAATCACATCCTGTATTGCTTCAATACAGGACGCAACATTTAAATGCCAAATAAGGGACGATTTCATATTTTACGGGATGGGTGACAACCCTACCCTCAAACCCTCTGGGTTTCTGCGCTACTGACAAAAAATTATATCTCAGTATTTTCTGTAATTTTGCCGATAACGATAATAAACAATATTGTGCTTTATTTAATAATGTGTTTGCAAAAGAAGTGCAAGCTAGTAAAATCAGTGCTTTGACACGGCAAGTTTTTCACTCAATATTGAAGACTTGACAGAATGAAAAAAACAGAAAAATTATGTAGGGATTCCCCTAAAAATCACGGAAAATATACACCTTTTTCTGATCAGAAACCCACTTTTTGGCAGACCGTGTCAGCGTGTTATCTGATGGTGAGCTCAGAGAATGTTGCTAGGTTATGACACAGTGATTGTAACATACCTACTTTAACTTAAATGATATCAACATCCATCCATTTATCCTTTATCTTTACAGGTTTTAAAACCCCATAAAATAAATTTCTAGTCTTTGTGATCTAATAATATATGATGGACTATGACCACTTTGAGTAGGATCTATTGCAGCGTAGTATATGCACAGAAAGTTTGGTGTGGGCAAGGTATGCACTTTACTCATCTAGTCTTTATTTGTGTGTGCTGAGGTATAGCATATCATCTTCATCTCCCCAACAGAATTGACATTCCTGGTTTGTTCTGTGGTGAATAGTACTGAGGGTACTATAAGTTATAGTTGTGGTTTGGCATATTCGCCTATCATTGAGGAAGAAGTGTCATCAAATTACTACACCCCCAGAGGAAGTTAGCTGTTATAAAAGGAACTGCACTGAGCTGAACTTGTTCTGCAAATGCAATGATTTTTAGCGGCTTGTCTAAACAACAAAGATTTCTTTTTTTAGATTGAAAATCCTGGCAATAATTCCTTTTAAATATTCAGCTTTGTCAATGTACATACACAAATGTGTGTTTAAAGTCATGGTAAAACTAAAGTACAGTTGAGGAAGCTATATTATTTGTTTTTGAATTTTTATGCTTAAATAGTTTTTTGCTGATTTTCGGTTTGTTTTTTGGTGGTCTGGGAGCAGGCACGTCTCTCTGGGGATGGGGTATTGGGGGGATGGCAGGAGGAGAGAAGCTGCAGAGTGTAAGACTGCAACTCTGCTTCCTGGTCTCAACTCTGCTTAGTCATGTTTTAGGAGGGTTAATAAATTTCTAGAAATGCTGCACCATCCAAAGTAGGATGGATGCTGTCTCTCCTAACAAGACCAGGTTTCCCCCAGGAACGTCCCTAATTATCTATAAAACCCACATTGTTATTTTCACATATCAGCATAAAATAAAAATAATTAGGTAAATACAACCTCTGATGGATTTCAAAACATAACACATTACCCAGTGTTATTCCTTATTTAACAAAAACAAAGCCAAGATGCAGAAGACTGCGTGAAAAAGTCATGTTGCTTCAAAAGGAATTAAAAGGATAAGTAAAGTACATCACTGCTTCAAAGTGCAGCAGGTAATCTTTAAGTCATGTTGGTTCCACCAGCTGTTACTTTCCGCTATATTGGCGCATTCTAAAGGAGTAATAGTCACACATGTTTGCATCACTATGGCAAGTTGTTTGCACTTGATAAATATTTCTATTTTCCAATTAAATAGTTCACAATATGTCAACCAAGAAAGAATCTAAGGTTTGAAAATATGTCCTTTCCAGCACTTCACCAGTACTGTTCCCGACCCCCACACATGAAAAGGCATGACAGCCTTTGGCAATTATTGACTAATTTCATCCACATCTGGTCTCATGCCACAAAGAAGCTTCTTAGCTCCTACCTGCTAGGGTAAGCTCTCCTCTACCAAGGATGTGTTGGTTAGGTCCCAAGTCCGAATTAGCTGAACACAGGCTGACCTGGCTGATATACATTATATTGCCAAAAATATTTGCTCATCTGCTGTCACGCACATATGAAATTGAGTGAAATCCCGTTCTTAATCTGTGGGGTTTCATATGTTGTCTGCTCACGCTTTGCAGCTATAACAGTTACAGCTCTTCTGGGAAGGCTTTCCACAGGTTTAGGTGTTTTAGGTGTTTATGGGAATTTTTGACCATTCTACCAGATGCACATTTGTGAGATCAGACACTGATGTTGGAGAGAAGGCCTGGCTCACAGTCTCCGCTCTAATTCATCCCAAAGCTGTTCTATCCGGTTGAGGTCAGGACTCTGTGCAGGCCAGTCAAGTTCTTCCACCCCAAACTGGCTCATCCATGTCTTTATGGAGCTGCTTTGTGCACTGGTGTGCAGTCATGCTGGAACATGAAGGGGCCATTCCCAAACTGTTCCCACAGAGTTGGGAGCATCAAATTGTCCCAAATGTCTTGGTATGCTGAATCATTTAGAGTTCCTTTCACTGGAACTAAGGGGCCGAGCCCAACCCCTGAAACATACCCCCACACCACATTTGTGCTATTTTGGCAGGCACTTCATATTCTGCAAGATTTGGACAGGAAACGCTACCGCACTTGAACATCCGCAGTAACGTCCTTTGTTTCCTCAGGTTTTTGAGCGGATTCTCTTTATCTGGGCCATCCGTCACCCAGCCAGCGGTTACGTTCAAGGAATCAATGATCTGGTCACACCTTTTTTTGTTGTCTTCCTGTCGGAGTTTGTCAGTAAGTTACTTGTTGAATACACTGTTTGTAAAAACAAAGAGTGTATTCCAGTTAGGTTATTGTCATTGTTATAAAAGTGTAGTTAGGTTATTGTCAGCTTTATGTATTTATTAAACAACATTTTAAAATGATATTCTAAACATTTTTTTCATCAGCTGAGGCCAGCATCCAGAAGTCTCCATAACAGTCATTAGTTTCATTTAGCATTATTTGTTTTTTCCAGCGGAGGATATGGAGAACTTTGAGGTGGCAGCACTGCCTCAGGAAACCCAGAGAAATATTGAAGCTGACAGCTTCTGGTGCATGAGCAAGCTGCTGGATGGAATACAGGTCAGGTCACACACATTCATCTCAATCAGTGCTAATTTAAAACTAGCGAGCAGCTTTACTGAAATAGATTTCTTGTCAGGACAACTATACCTTTGCCCAGCCTGGAATCCAGAACAAAGTGAAAGCGTTAGAGGAGCTGGTCAGCAGGATAGATGGTAAGTGGGCAAGCTTATGTTTAGGGAAACAGCTTCCACAAGCTAATAGCAGGAAACCCACAATGTTTGTGTGTGTGTGTGTGTGTGTGTGTGTGTGTGTGTGTGGGTGTGTGTGTGTGTGTGTTTCTGCTGCCAGAGGACATTCACAATCATTTCAAGAGGTATGAAGTGGAGTACCTGCAGTTTGCCTTCCGGTGGATGAATAATCTTCTGATGAGGGAGTTGCCACTTCGCTGCACTATTCGTCTCTGGGACACCTACCAGGTAAAGTAGAGTGTCCACCATTTTCTAAGTGTATATGAGCAACGAACACAGGATCTGTCACATCTGTTTTAGACATCTGCTGCTATTTCAGTCAGTGCCTGCATCTTAACGCTGATTATTTGTGCTCTGTGGGGCCAGATGTAGAAATATGATGAAATCTTATATCGTGCACCTGAGAGCTCATTATACCTGGCACATTGGTGGCTTCATGCTCCGCTGAGGGCATCCTCACTTAGCCATATCAATTTGTGCTCGCCCTTACAGCACAGGTACTCGCTGCAGTATTCTCATGCGTGATAGTTGTCACCACTCAGCAGAGGTGGCAAAGGTCACACATTTACTTAAGTAGAAATACAAGTCTTTTGAAAAGTAGCTCTTTGGACATTTCTACCAACTATTTTGTGCAAAGCTAATTGAACCTTGTGCTATATTAGTCTAAACAGAAAAAACTCGTACAGTCAGGGGTTAAAGTGGGATTCAGCAGGTGGAGGAACACAAACATCAGTTGTAGTGATTCAGTGTAAGGAAGAATCACAGCTCACAATAATTTCTAATTTGAGCTCCAGTAGATTTTCTTTCTGTACAGGCTGTGATCAGCTGGCATGTGCTGCTATCCTGGCTGACTTCTATCCCGTACACCAGGGGTATTCAACTCCAGGCCTCGAGGGCCGGTGTCCTGCAGGTTTTAGATGTGTCCCTGATCCAACCCACCTGAATCAAATGGCTGAATTACCTCCTCAGTAAGCAGTCAAATTCTCCAGAGTCCAGCTAATGGCTTTTATATTTGATTCAGGTGTGTTGAAGCAGAGACATCTCAAACCTGCAGGACACCGGCCCTCGAGGCCTGGAGTTTAATACCCCTGCCCTACACTAACGCTATACTGGGGTGGCTGTAGCTCAGGAGGTAGAGCAGGCCACATGCCAAAGTATCCTTGGGCAAGAAACTGAGCCCCAAGGTTGAATGTGTGTGTGTGTATGTTAGTTAATAAAAGCACTTAGCTTAGTTATATATGGAAGTGCTTGTGTGAATGGGTGAGTGTAAGTGCTTTGAGTGCTCAGACAGTGTAGTGTAGTTTGTGGCTGCACTATATGGTCTGTTGCACGGTATTTATCTTTTCTTATAGCTTTTGTAAAAGGTTGGATCTGTGTTGTAATTGGCTACGATGGTTTTGTTTTCCACAGGCGGAAGCAGAGGGTTTCTCCCACTTCCACCTGTATGTCTGTGCTGCTTTCCTCATTGAGTGGCGCAAAGAAATCCTTTCCATGGTTGACTTTCAGGTACCTTTGTCTTTGTCATCCACTTTTAGCTGAGAAAGTAATAGGATCCATTTGAAGCAGGTGGTTCTGTTAGCAGCAGTCGTGAGAAGGGAGCTGACTTCTGTTCTAAAGTTATTCAACTTCATTTTCTATTCTGTTGCTGCTGGTTTATGGTAGTGGGCGAGCACGTGTCTATCACAAACTGTGTTAGCGTACACACGACTTCCTGAATCATGTCCTGCTTTTATATCTGTTACTCTTAATGGTGTCATGATTTAGTAAATAAATGTGCTGTAATCATTAAGACTTGAAAGTAAAGATTGCAATGATGAACTGAAGGAAGATTTGACTTCCTTTTGTGTTGGCTATAAGAAAGAATGTTGGTTAAAGGCACTTTTTCAGATCAGGAAGCTGTGTCTGTTTTACCCAATATTTCAAATTAATCTTTAAATGCAGCTTTCAGTATGAGTTGTTCCCAATAATCTTGTTTCAGTCTTTCAGATTTTTGTTACGTTTTCCCACACAATGTACACCAACATGCTAGTGTGATATTTTGTGTGAACACCAGGAAATAAAAATGACACTTTTTGTTTTGTTGTCGGTTCACGTTTAAATGCTATGCAGTATTTTATATACTGTGAAATCTTTGCATTGCCACCTTTCAAAATGGTGTCTGAGCTCTGTCTTGTTCTTCAGGGTCTCCTCATGCTACTGCAGAACCTTCCTACAATCCACTGGGGAAATGAAGAAGTGGGTCTCCTCCTGGCCGAAGCTTACCGACTCAAGTACATGTTTGCAGATGCTCCCAGCCACTACAAGAGATAAGCCCGATGCTTCCACATCAGGGAAAATGCTGCGCTTTGACTTTTAAAATCAATCAAACCCGTGAGTGGACGGACTCACAGGGTCTGAGATGCACTTCAGGTGCTGCCTGTGAAGTGACATAAAAGAGACAGACATGATGTCAGGTCAAAGTTGATCCTGTGAAAATGAAGTCCAGTGAATATTACATGGATTTATGGTTTCTGGTGCACATGGAGCTCAGTGAGTACGGGACTATTTGCAGGCAGCGCTGCATGGCAACAATGGCCTGTGACAGTGTAGAAAAGCACAGCTATGCCACTTTGGTTGATTTGTATTTTGGTCATTGTGTGCTTGGAAGAACACACTGTAATATAATGGGATGATGAATGTTTGTGAGATCATCCTTTTAGTCAGAAATAATGTCTACAGATTATATTTTTTTGCATTTTTGTTTTAAAGGGACAATATTTGGTTGTAACACAGGTAACTGGAATACTTTGTCATTTTCTATTTCAAAGATGTAAAAGTTTAGTTTGACACTGTCTAGCTGTTAACGGCCAATTTGAATCAGCTCCACACAATCAGCTTCTTAAAGCCTGTGCTGATATTCTGGGCTGTAATTAGGTGTAGGACCTAAGAGTAGCAAATACTAGGTATTGTACTGAATTTTAAGTTGTGTTTCAGAAGAACGGGTTTGGTCTCGGTATCCTGTTCATTTTGAAATCACTATGAAGAATGGGGGTGTAGGTCCGGAACAACAATCGTGGAGCTAGAACTCTATTTAAAAATGTACACAATTAGTCCTTCTTGAACCCGAACAGTGCTAATTTAATTTAGTAACTGATCAAAATGAGATTGCAGGGCGCACTGCATCAACACTCAGAAGTGGCTCATGAGATGGGCTGTTTGGGCACGACGTTCTGCTGATCTGTTAAGTATTTTAAGAGATACCTATTAGTGTAAAATCTGTGCAAAATTACAAGTGGTGAGAAAACATTTGATTACCTCAGTTATACAGAATATTTCCTTTCTAACAATCAGCATGTTTTCATTGGAGAACGTGCCTCTGTTGGTACTGAAGGTCATCATGCTGGAAAGCTTGTGTTTTATTTGCTGTGACTTTTCCCTGGCAGTAAGCTGGTTATTAGTATGACACTGTTTTTCTTTTACTTTTTGTAAAGTATGATTGTGTGCATTACAACTCATCTACCTTCATTGCCAGTGATAATTATGGTACCGCATATGTTTGAAAGGTATGACAGTCATTAACACTCATTACACTTTACTCCAATTTGCTTATGGTTTGGTCATCTGCTTCACACTTGAAACTGATCCAATCTGGACCAAAAGCTTTGTTACAACGTTTTGACACCCATCTAATGGCTGCCACCATCATCACCCAAAACTACAGCAGACTGAGTGGCGCAAGAGTTTTCATGAGTCTGAACCCATTTCAGCTTAAACCTGAATTCTGAGCTAATTAATAGCATTATATTCAGTGAAGTACTACTGAAGACACAATGGTGTTTAAAATAAAACAGTCCGATTCTCCTTTATTTATGGACGAATGCCATCAGTCTATTTGTCAGTTTTTAATTCCTCAATCTTCATCAACCATTTTGAATATTTTTTGAGTGTTACAGTTACCTGCAGCCTTCAAGTCACTCTCATTGATTCAGGTGAGCCATGTGATTGTGTCATCACTGTGATGGTATTGTTCACTTCATTTTGGGGCTTTGTTTTAATTTACAGGTCACTGTGTTAAAAAATGTGACGTTAATAACTAAAGGCTAACAAAATGCAGCTGCACCAACAGAATGCCAAATCTTTATTGGGACAACACAGACTGTTTGAGTGCTTCAGTAGTCAGTGCTGCTTCAGCCTTAAATGACGACTTGTTAAATTATTACAATCTCTGCTGTATATTCACCTTTTCTGTTTCTATTAAATGAATTGTGTTCCTCATTATGTTGTGTGTGCACACAGAGGGAGTGGCATTTGTCACGGACAGATGTTCATGACTTCTTCATATATTTTTCAGTATTTTTACAGTACTTTATAAAGCACGTGGTTCTAAAGTGCTTCATATGTACTATGAAGTACTTTAGAACCATGTTAACCATGTGACTGAGAAACAATCGTTCATGAGAAAAAAATAATTGTTTATCAGAGCACAAGCACATAGTGCTGTGAAAAGTATTTGCCCCCTTCCTGATTTCTTTCCTTTTTCTTTTTGCGTACTGTCACACGTTTCAGATCATAAAACAGATTTTAATATTAGGCAAAGATAACCCTAGCAAAACTTGGAGCAGTGGAGAACCTTCCCAGGCCGGTCTACCCAAATTACTCAAGTGCATCATTAATTCCCCAAGGAGGTCACACAAAACAACATGGAAAGAACTACAGTTAAGTTCGATGTTCATGATTCAACAATAAGAAAAATGAGGAACCTTTGTAACAGCAGTTCATAAAAAGAACATCCTATCAGCAGTATTGTTTTGGTGGTGAAGTAATAGTCTGGGGCTGCTCTGCTGATTCTGGACAAATTGCTCTAATTGATGGAACCATTCATTCTGCTCTACCACAAGATTCGGGCCATCCGTGAAGCTCAAACACACTTGGATTATGCAGCCGAACAGTGATCTGAAACACACCAGCATGTCCAGCTCTGAAAGGCTTGAAAAACAAATATAAATAACATTAAGGTTTTAGAGCGGACTGATCAGAGTCCAGACCTAAATCTTAAATATGGCTGAATTCAAACAATTCTGCAAAGAAGAGAGGGCCAAACTTCTTCCACAGCGACGTGAAAGGCTCATTGCCAGGCGCTGCACAGGCTTGACTGCAGTTCTTCCTGCCAAGGATGGCACGACCTGTTTAGGGGGCAATTAGTTTTTCACACAGGACCATGTAGCTTTGGATAGCTTCTTTTCATTTAATAAATGAAATCATCATTTAAAAAACTGCATTTAGTATTTACCGGAGTTATCTTTCTCTAATATAAAAATGTGCTTGATGATCTGAAACATTTAAATGTAAGTATTTCTGCGTGACAAATTCTCTCCATTTTCTTCAACTATTCCAATTTAGGAAAGGAGAGAAGGAGAGGTGATAGTAAATCAAAGGGCTAAAACCCAGAAACGGTCATTCACGCCTATGGCAAATCTAGAATGATCAGCTAGCCAAACCCATCCATATGGGGGACTGCAGGAGGAAGCTGGAGTACCCAGCGAGAACCCATGCAAGCAGGGTGAAGTAGGCTCAAAGATCTCAAAAAGCAAAAGATCATCAAAGACACTCAAGTGCAGCTGAGAAACAAGGTCACTGACACCTATCAGTCTGGAAAGGATTACAAAACCATTTCTGAGGGGCACCAGGGGGAGAGCAATTATCCACAAATGGACAAAACTTGGAGCAGAGGAGAAAATGCAAACTCCACACAGACACCAGGACCTCCGTGCTCACTCCACTGTCTTTTGGGTGTAAATGTTGTACTTTGTACTCCGTAGTATTTATTTTAAAACTTACCAGATTGTAAAATATAAATAGTAATGATATACATTAAATGAATCAATTAATAATTCAGGGTGTAATGATTCTGACTTGTGAATACTTTTACTTTAATTATGTTTGAACAAAGTTGTGTTAATTCTAAAAATTGTGCACAATATTTTATATACCAATTACCTGCAATGTATTTCGATTATTTCTTATTAAATATAATGATACCCCCTGCTGAAAGGGGCAAGTTTTAGGGCAAGTTAGTAGTAGTTAAGTGATGGGCAGCAACTGATTCTGAAGATTGAAGAAATAGTTTTTTTGTTTTGTTTTTTCAAAGTCCTCTTGATTTTAACAAGCGTGATATAGCGTATTTAGCGCGATAAGAGAGTGTAGAAGCATAATTTTGAGTTGGTATCCCTATAGTCTTTTTTATTATTATTATTATTATTATTATTAATATTATTAAGTTTCACAAAAAGAAGTATACAATGAACAGTATACAAGAACATAACAACATATGCATGAGCCAAAAGAACCAGGGGTCATCTACATTAAAGCAAAAAAGTTATAAGTGGAACATAAATTTAAAGTTTGGATTGCCTTTTTGTTTGTTGATTCAGCAAGCAATTTAAAGTAATCCTCCATCCTTTCTGACTACTGAAAAAACAAGAGGTTTTATTACTAAATTTACTTTTATGAATAAAGAATTTAGCTAGGAACAAAATCAAGTTTATTAAAGAATAGCATTTACCTTCTTTCTACTTAAACCAAAGATCTTTGAGGAGATGATCAATGTCTTTATTGATCATCTCCTCAAGATTTTGTGAGGTCTCCCCAAAACTGTTTGGTCTGCGAACAGTGCCAAAATAAATAAACCACTGTTTCTGGGTGAGAATTTAAAAAAGGACAATTTGTATTAATGGTTGGCAGGGTAGCGTTTATGTAAAATTTTATATAACATACCTCCTTAACTTTGTATATAAAAATTTATTAGGGATCAGCCAAACTTTTTCCCAATCAATGTTATTGGTCAGACGGTTCCAATATGCAATTATATAAGGAATGGTAACAATGTCTTTTTGGAATAAAGCACGTATTTCTTTATTTCTTTATAAAAGCAGATTTTCCCTTCTGGACAGCCAGTTATACAGACTGTGCAGTAGGTCTGTTCCTAAAGAGCATTAAGATGCCAGAGGGAATGGCATCAATGACAGTAGAGAATTCCTCAGGAGTCACATGAAAGTTGATTGCTCCTCGGTATCCCTGCAGTCACTTGAGAACTCTGCAAATCTGCAAGCGAGCAAGTGACGTGCCGGAAGTGACCCTGACCCACTGCTAAGAGGAGTAACCCTTACAAACTTCGCTTTCAATTTAGCAGTCATGCCATTTCGGTTTGTCTTAAAGAAAGTCATTAATAACCTTACGCACCGTCTCAATTTATTCAGTCAACACAGCCGCTGCACTGCTCCTATCTGAGTGCCAAGGTAAGCTGTTTAACAAGCGCAAGTGCGCTTTTCTGACGTGTTAGCGTAGCTAGCAGCCGCGTTAGCGCGGTTAGCAAACACGAAGCTAGCATCACGTCGTGTTGTAATGTTTACAGTCGTGGAAGCTCAGACTTCTCCTTAAACTGTTCCCTGTCTTCTCGGGGTTTTTTTTCTCTTTTTGGGAAGGAAAATAAAACTTAGCGACAAATAATTCAGAACGTTTATTTTAAGACATTAAAAAGAGGAACAAGCTCATAAGGAACGTTTCCCTCTTATCCTGTCAGAGTCTGACTAGCTGTTGACTGCAGGCGTGGTGCCATTTACAACAGTACTGCTTCGTGCCTTAGCCTTTAGCCTTTAGCCTTTCAAGGGCTAGCTGCTCACTCCTCTCCTGTCTCCATTAAAGCAAGGAAGAAGCTTGGTGAAAGAGGATGGATGGAGTCAGTTGGAGCACCACAAGGTCCCAAGAATCGTTTAGCCGATCCACATCAGCCGCAGATACACTGTCAAAGCTTGCCACCTTCATCGCAAAAGCAGAGACGAAACAGCACACGCGAAGCCAGAGGCAACACCTGCCCACCTATCTGTGTCAAGAATGTGGAAAAGGCTTCCCTCACACCACAGATCTGTTGCAACACCAGGAGGCTGAACACACATTACCCAAGCCTCACCGATGTCCCTCATGTGGCCAGGAGTTCTCCCTGAGGTCGTCCTTACAGCTACACAAGTGTGAGTCCACCCGCTGTGAGCTCTGTCATGGGATGTCACAGCTCGGTTCCCCCTGCTCTGCATGCACAACTAACACCTCTGATCCTGGAAGGCCACAAGACAAGTCACTTCACCGCCAGTCTCATCACTTGGACTGCAGCCCATATGCATGCGCCCCGTGTGGGAGAGGTTTCACCCAGAAACAGGCTCTGTTGCAACATCAGCAGGCGGGCTGCAATAAGCTCCCATCCCCGTCCGATATAGCTGATGCCAGCAGACTCCCTGAGAACTCTTCACCAGTTTCTGAGGGGGACTCCACTCGCTCCGATTCTTCAGATGCTCCAGGGCCCAGTGGCCAAGCTAACAATGTGTGCCAGCTCTGCTCCAGAGTCTTTCGCACAGAGGCTGCACTGCAACACCATGAAGAGGCCAACCATGCAGAGGAGGGGCAAAACAGCACCGGTGGGGAGATGAGGAAAGGGAGGAATGCCAAGATGAATGAAGAGCCAAGTAAGAGTTCAAAATCTGAAAAGAAGCTTCTTAGTTGCCGCTCCTGTGACATGGTTTTTAGGACCACCTCTAAACTGTATGTGCACAGAAAAGAGAAGCACAGTAGAGAAAAGAATGTTAGGAGAGAGCCGAGGCCGGTCGTGATCAAGCGTAGGAAAGCAGGCACGTATCCCTGTCAGGTGTGTGGCAAAGTCTTTGTCCATCATTTGTCGCTTAGGGCACACTACAAACAGCACACAGCTTTGAGCTTGGCTGCTATCAAAAACAAAAGCCAGACTATGGGATGTACCACCAAAGACTCCAAACTATCAGAAAACAGACCAAATACAGCCAAAACCAGCCTAGCTGATATTAAGACAGTTAGGGCTGGCCCAGGGAGGCCCAGGAAAGTTGCTCCACATTGGACCAAGATAGGCGATTCAGGGAGATGCACAGAAGTGCCTCAAGTGGAGGAGGAGGTGGAGAGAGAGTTCCCCTGCCCCTCCTGTGCAGAGGTTTTCTCTCTGCAGTGGCAGCTGAAGGAGCACATGGAGCTTCACCAGACCTCCATGAAGAGAAGACAGTGCAGCGTGTGCACCACCGAGATGGACACGTGCAAGTGGCCCGGCTCCAAGAGGCAGAGGCTGTACCACTGTGTGCCCTGCCAGCAGGGATTCTCTGTGCTCGACTCCTTCCTAGAACACTGTCAGGAGCACCTGCGAGTCAGGGTAGAGGAGGATAACTTGACAGAGGGCTACACGCATCAAGCCACCAAAGCCTGACGTGTCAGTGTGAATGTCATCAACAGCCGCCTTTTTGCCTTGAAGGGTTAGACAGTGGGGTGATGAAATTTCTGTGAAATTCTTGTTGATTCATGAGTTCACTGATTGAGCATTCAGAATGTCTTGCTTTTGTACCCATGCTGCAGCTTTCCGAACTATATCAACAGTCAAAGAGAATGTGTTAAAGAAACGTATTGCGTTTTTTATTTTGCCCTTTAACCATAAATCACATTTTCAGCAGCAAGTTGTTCTCAGCTTTGCTATTTTGCAGTGACTCAAAAGCACAGTTTGGAAATCAATTTGTTCATCACAGCAGCCTTTAAGGTCAGTTTTTAATCAGTGTTTGTACATCTGAGAGCAAGACAGCTTCTCAGATGTGGGTGTCTTACAGAACAGTGTTGCATTAATAAGCTTCATTGTCTTGAAATGCAACAGAGAGAGGCAGAAGTAAATGTGGGCTCTTAAACACAGAAGGTGTGTATATTGTTTAGCAGCAGCCTTTAAGACAAACCTCAGCTTTATTACAACTAAAATGATGGAAATGACTTATATGGTGGGAAAGGAGGGCTTTAAACAGCTGACATTTTCACTATGAACGACTGCTGTTGTCTGAAAATTGATTTTCACACTAAAATACACTGAAAGCTGCCGAAGCCTGACCCCAGCACAGTGATTTAAGTCTGGTTCCAATTCACAGGATCCAGACTTTTAAACCCAGGAAGCCCTCTGTCAGATCAGTGGTTGTCTGTGTTTCCACTGTGTTTTAAACGTGTAAAGATTGGGTAAGTTGTGCAAATTGTTGGCTTTTTTTTTTTCTTTTTTAAAGAAGAAACTGTAGCTCATGACAAAAGCAAGTTGCCCCACTTGGCAGTCACTAGGTAATACCTCTAGGCAGTTTTTTAAATAGCTGCTATCTAGGTGGAAACAGGGAGACAGAGCTAGCATTAATTTTAAAGGTAACTAAGGAATAAAAATTGTGGCTCTGCCAAAATAAATATACGGAGCTACGCACTGTGGCGACCCTTTGTGAGAAAGTAGCAGCTAAAGTAGCGTTTACTGAGGAATGAAAACTGCACATACACAATCATTATTCACATCCAATAGAAAAATAAACTTAATCCAGAGTGCCTATTTTACAAAATGTTCTTGCTGTAGTTCATTGTTCTTACAAATTTTAATGGCTGTCAGGTCATTAACTGCACATATAGAATCACCAGATACAAAAAGAAATTGATGCTACATGTCAGCATGCTGACATGAGCACCTTCTCTGTTTTAATCCATCAAAGCTATCAATAAATGCCATGTTAAATGATGTGGATACACAAAGCCAGGAAAAGTAAGGAGGCTTGGCTATAACAAAGAGATATCCCTGTCCCCACACAGCTGAAACTGGTGAACATCAGTTGCGTGCATTCACCACTGCAACATGTTCCTGATGGCTCATGTTTCCAGGCTGTTTGGCTCTCTGTCTAATGTTTCCGTTTAAAGCCTACCTGATGTGGAGGAAAAGCATCGAGTTCCTATAAAGGTTCCTGGTCCCTGGGGAAAGTTCCCACAGTGTAAATCCAGCTGTTAGTTTGGGCATTTCATCCTGATCAACCTTGTTTTCCAAAAATATCTTGGGATTAAATCACATGCGCAAAGTGAAGCTAAGCTTGTCTTTGCTTAGGGGTGTTTTTGAGAAACGAGGCAATCTGCATAGCTGTGGTACATTCTAGCCAGAACACTGCCTGATGCATTGTTTGCTACTTGCCTTCCTTAAAAAAAAAGAAGAAAATCTGCTGTATTTTTATTTTTCTCAACAAATTGGCAATAATTGGATTGTGGTGTCAGTCGAACCTGGGTCTTGGCAGCACTACTTGGAGCACCGGGTGGAGGTTCTTCTCTTAAATGCAGCCCCGTGTTTGAATGAAGTCACAGTGTGTAATGCTGTTTGTTTACATTCTCTTTTTATGACGGGGAGGTGTTCCCCTAATCTATACACTGAACAAACTTGGCTTTTATAGATAATTCCACCCAAAACAATGCCTTTCATTATGGCCCACCTTTTTAGCTTGCATGAGCTTGGGTCGTATTTCCTAACTATGCAAATAGATGGCAACCTTTCGGTATGTCTGTGATGCTCAATAAGTGTGCTTTGGTGAATGAAATTGAATCAACATGATTTTTTTTTCTAAAGTATTTTCAGCTACTGTTTTTGAACTGCGACTGTGAATATGTAGAAGATGCGTTTCTAGGTTTTGAAGTTTCTACTTTTCTGAGGTCTTTTGTAAATGGGTGTGTATGACTCTTGCAGATGACAAATAAAACTTAAAAGTTGTCAGATTTTTGGTGATTTACTGAAGTCGTTCATACTGTATAACTGAGAAATCTATGTTCCAGAGCACCTAACATGTACAGTTTCAAACTGCCTGTATGCTCCACAGCAGCAGAATGGTGCTAATTACTGGTGAACTGTGAGAATTAGTAATGGCAAATTGCAATTGTTAGACCGCAATTTGTTTTTATCCAAGGCAGCTCAGTTATTTAATTTCTGCTCAAGTAGTAGTATATTCTTTTTATGTAAGCTACTTTTTGATTACTTTCTAGATTCAAATAAACTATTATTAAATTTGCAGGTCACAGCTCAGAGAGAGGTCACCATTGCTGCTAATATTGTAGCAATAATGAATGGCAGTGGATGGTTTTCGAGCATGTTTAACATCTTGTTACAGCATCTCAACCAGCTTTAAGTCCAGACTTTGCAGTTACATTTTTACATACGACAAGGTTTGGATAGCTTTTTAAAATGAAATCTTCAGAAACTGTATTTGCTCAGGTTATTTTTGTCTAATATTAAAATAAGGTTGATCTAAAATTTGAAAAATATGCAAATAAATGAAATAAGAACTCAAGATGTGATGCTGTCAATGTGGACCAAAATTTTTGAGGAGTGTTTACACCTTGCTGAATCTGAAAAATAAAGCATTAAGGTTGTGCAAAAAGTGGTACACTGTGGCACTAGCAAGGTGTACCTAATGAAATGTCTGGTCAGTGTATATTGGAAGACCAAAAAACTATTTTTCAATAAGGATTATATATACTCTACTTTCTTTTTGAAATAACCATTTGTAATTGCTCCCTTTGTTATCTGTTACTTATTTGTGTTGTTTCTGTGGCTGAATGTCTCTAAAACGCTAACATAACATACAGTTTATTTGTCGCATGCACAGATAAACCTTTGAAAGGTTTTTCAAAACAAAGGTATGGAAAT
>VUQK01016236.1:35217-50200 GCA_015106715.1 Bujurquina vittata
CTGTTAGCACACACTGTTAGCTACCGTATGTTAACAAGCTAATAGCCACGTACCAATAACCATGGTCTCATCCGGAATCTCTTCAATGAAACACTTTTTCTCTGTTTCTCCTATATGAAAATAAAGGGCGTCACTTGGATAAATCCAAGCTAGTAATAAAATAACTCCTGTGGCCGGGACAGAGAGCATCTTATAACCTATTTCACTTATGCTTGTATTAGCACAGGAAGCTGTGATGCCGCTGCGGCTGCCTGACGTCTCTCACTGCGGAAGCAGGAAGGGGGTTTCCTGGGGCGCGACGGACGCTGTGCCCTGAGTTCAGCCTATCAGGCAGGACCTTCGTCGTGCCCCGTTAGAAACTTTTATACTAAGCGATGAACGGCATCGACAGCAACAACTAACAGAACTTTAGACTGCATTTGAAAAAAAAAATTAGAATCAAATTTCAGAATCTTATTCAAACCTTGGGTGACGTCTGTGTATTTGTGCTCTAACATGTACGGCGGCACGACTTGAGCATTTGAAGAAAGGAGTTGAGTTGACCCGAGAGCCTGAGCCTGAGAGACTGAACTCAGGGTAAAATATTCCATTTCCTGAGCTAACAACACTTGCTTCAGCTCCAATAGATAACTCAGCCCACGTTAAATACGCTCAGTTTGAAGGGATAATATTATAAACCGGGCATGATACTTTTCTGAAGACATACAGCTCGTTAATTTAGTTCGGTTTTAATATCAGTCAATAGCTGCCTCGGATTACTTTGTTGTCTTTTTTGTTTGTTATCCTAGGTAGCCCATTAGCTAAGAAGCTAGCTGTATAGCATTAGCAAGCTGCCTGGCGCTGGTTTAAAAACGTTAGCCTTACAAATAGTGTTTATGTGACTGACAGCTTGGCTGCCTGATATTCTAGACGACTGAAGGGATAAAGAAGATCAGGTAAGTGAATTTTTGCGCAATAATACAGCTACATGACTTGTCAGATTGGTTTAGAATGAGTACTGGGGACATGTTTGATCCTGTCTATCTGCTGGGAAGAAAACACGGTTTGAACATTACCTTAGTATAACACAGCTGAGACAGTTTGGTGCTTCTGACCCAATCCGCAGCTAAAATTAACGTCTGGCGGTTGTACTTCTTATATGAATCTAGTTATATGTGTATCATTCGAGCCTCTTGCCTCGGTACTTTGGATGACGTAATGTTTTCCTCCATAACTGTACGTGAGTTCAAAAATCACCGGCATTTTACCGGTGAGTCATGACACAGAAGCCCGTCAGCAGGCCACACACACACACACACACACAAGATGGACTGGGATTTAGACGTGGTATTAAACTGAAAACGAAAGTTCACAGCTCCAGCCGCTTAATGGGCGTTCAGGGCTGATTTGCCAAGTATCATGTGATGAAGAATGCAGGCATTCTCATCTGTGCATTGATGTTCAACATTAACAACGATTGAATAAATTATGTATGTGTGTGTGCGTGTGAGCGATATAATATTGTTGTATTACTGTAGTGATGGTGCAGCCACAGCCTGATGGCCCCATGCAGTGGGACATGTCAGGAGAAGAGAGTGGCGGGGCCCTCAGGGTCCCACCAGAGCTTGCAGCCAATGAAGTGGTGACAAGATTGCTGAGTGACAACCAGCAGCTTAGAGGTAAGAGTCCATCCATCCATTTTCTTCCGCTTATCCATCTCACTGTAGTCCCAGCTGTCATAGGGTGAGAGGCAGGGTACACCCTGTACAGAACACAGAGAGACAGACGACCATTCACACTCATATTCACACCTATGGGCAATTTACTAGTTAACCTAACCCCAGTAAGTGCATGCCTTTGAACTATGGGAGGAAACTAGTACCCAGAGAAAAAACATGCAAACATGAGAACATGCAAACTCCACACAGAACGGCCTGGGCCAAGGTGGTAGAGGTAAGAGAATTCACAGAAAAAAGGCCAGTTAAAACTTTGGATGTTTCTGTATTCAGTGCTATAGCTCAAACAGCCTGTCTTAGGGCAGTGCTTATATGCACTATTTGACTGTGTATGTGTATGGAGAGATTTAGCTTAATCAAGTATGTATGTACTTGTGTGCTTATTTATTTCAAAGGATACATTTAAATTGGGTTTTGATTTCAGTGGTCACTGGGACATAAAAACTGTATGTGTAGATAATAAACAGTGACTTTACTTTAAATTTTGTTTTTAAAAAGCTTTTATCCCCCCAAAGCTTTACTCTTAAAGGGCCATGTCTGACTCTTATAATTCCCCTGGTGTAAGCCATGTTTTTAAGGTAAGGTGAAGACCCTATGATATAATATAGGGAAAACCCCAACTAGCAGACAGTCCCCTATGAGCAAGTATTCGGTGACGGTGGTGAGGCAGAACTCCCCTTTAACAGGAAGAGACCTCAGATTTGTACATTTGTAAAGACCTCAAAATATATATTTTCAGATTTCCAAGTGTATTCAAATCTACTGATGTGTACACACATATTAATGGCTGAAGAGTACAAAATTCATCAGTTACAGCTACACTTGTGCTATGGTAGATACCTGTACACATTTATTTCAAACTGTGTCCATAATAGAGTATCTGAATAACTTGTCTCTCAAGATAAGTACACAAAAATCTACTTTGTTATTCTAATTAATGTAGTGCATTTACTGATTCATAGTAACGTTTAAAGTATTTTTAGTCATTTACTGTTGAGTTAATAGAGTTCAAAGATGGAGATTAGTTCCGGACATTGTGCTCTGTGACAGCAAAACAGACTTTAAATGATAAATGTAAATGATAAATATATGTATGCTCTTGTGTCCAATGTTTTACAGTTTACCTCAAATTCATCAATTCACACACAATCTCACAACTGATACCAAGCTGCAGTGTAAGTTTGATCTGTAACTTTGGTATAGTTTTGTTCAGGGACACTATTATATGCGATTGCTTTCAAAGAAAGTACATTTCAAATTGACAGCTTGCTCTACGAAAAGGCTTAAATGTAGCACAACAGCAGTAGCACAAGTCCAGTGAAGGAGAACCTTAAAATCAGTAAGTTTATTTGCTTATACAGCAAAAATGTGTTTGACAGTATCTAGCTTTACTGTTTAGCTAGCTACATCTTGTCAGTTAATTAAACCAAGACATGTTTTTACTGCAAATGAACTTTTCTTCTGTCAGTATTTGTATACTAGTAAACATGGTTAAAGCATACAGCAATAACAAAGGAAGGTCAGGAAGGAGTCAGCAAACTGAGTTGTATCATTATTTACACAATATGCATGCTCATGTTGACATGAGCTGGTGGTCTTAGTCAATTAAAATATGCTATAATAAAAATAAAAGTCATATCTGGGAGTATTTAAAGGAACTGAGCAAGAGTTTATAAAAGTTCAATAAGATTCGATGTATAAGTGGAACAGTCTTACAGTTACTCAGGTTATATTTAACCTCCTAAAATGACAATGTTAATTAAAAAAATATATATATATAGCAGAAGACTGGTTCAGTAATGTCAGTTAATTAGCTGTGTCATTATTGTTCATTAACACGCAGTCCTGAGAAAAACTACGTACACCCTTACAGCAAGTGTGACCACTTCTATAAAATCACAAGTTTTGGCAGTGTGGTTTTCAGGTGTGTGTTAACAGAATGCTGTATTCTTCCCAGGAGTGGGTGTCCCAAATTCACCCCAAGATCAGATAGCAGAATGCTCAAAGAGATCTCAAAAACTCAGAAAGCTGCATGTTAGACTCTGCAGGCCTCAGTTAGCATATTAAATGTTAAAGTTAATGGGTGTACAGTTAGAGACTAAGCAAGTATGACTTGTGTGGAAGGTCTGTCAGAATAAAGTGCCTTCTCTATGAAAAGAACACAGAGGCACACCTTAGATTTGCAAAGTTGCATCTAAACAAACCACAAGACTTCTTTGGATAGACCAAACCAAAATAGAGATGTTGGGCCATAATGTACAGTGCCATGTGTGCAAAAACCAAACACAGCATATCAGCACATCTGTCAGCACAGTGGTGGGCTTGATGTGTTACCACATTTGCACTAATCACTGAGTTGATGTCGAATTCCTCTGTGTACCAAAATATTATAGTCAGATGTGAGGCCATCTGTTTGACAGCTAAAGCTTAACTTAAAGTGAGTCAAGCAGCAGGCCAAGGATCCCAAACACACCTGCAAATCAGAATGGCTGAAAAAGAATCAAAGTGCTGCAATGGCCCAGTCATAGTCCAGACTTCACCCTGATTGAAACGGTGTGGGAGAACCATGAGAGAGCTTTTAGCATTTAGTATTCTTTCTTCTCCTTTTACCTCCATCCGTCTGTTCTCCAGAGGCACTGCGGCGGAGCAACCTGGCCTTGCGTCAGCGCTGTGAGGAGATGGAGGGATGGCAACGAAGAACAAGAGAGGAACGAGACTTTCTCAGCTGCCGTTTCCAGGAGGCAAGGTCCCTGGTGGAGAGGCTGGCCCAGGAGAATCACTCCTTACAGAGCATGGTGAATGGGCCAGGCTCCTCCAACTCCTCGTCTAATCACTGCTGCAGCTCCAGCCAGACTGAAGAGCTGCAGGTACGGCCAGCCAGGAATGGACCGGTGGACGGACCACAGGTTAGCTAGCTAAAAATTAATTAATTCTTCATGTTTCCATTTGCCTGTTTTCGAAGGCAAGCCGACATGCACAGAAAGGTGTGTGCTGTAGCTCGACATAAGGTAATCCTTACTTACCTTCCACAGGGCCTTGTGTGGCCCCTCACTAAATCCTGTCTAAAACAAGCTGTTTTACCTCATCCCCCTTTAAGTTTGGATACTAGGTGGGTGGATATTCTGAGCTCACAGCAAGGGCTTTATACCAGACGATATTAGAGGTACTCATTCATATGATATACAGAACCAAGATTAGAAAAAAAGTCTAAAACCGATTATTGTTCAACTTTAGCCCTGTTTAATATATGAGAACCCATCATAGTAACAGTATATATGTCATAGAAAATAAGTAAAAGTAGATAAAATGATTGTGAATTCTTATTTCTGTTACATCCTTCAGACTCTAGACCAACGAGAGAAGAAGAGAGTTGAAGATGCAGAGCAAAACACACAAACGTCACCCCCTCGCAGCCTGGTAAGGGGTGTGTGTGTGTGCGTGTGTGTGAGATCATGTTCCCATGCTGTCATGGTCAGTTAAAGTCTGTTTTTTTTTTCTGTTTATATTTTTTTATCTGATCGGTCTGTCTGTGTGTCTATGATAACACAGGCGTGCATAGCTCATTGAGTTCTGCACGTTCCTCTCCCCCATATTATTTACAGATGAACTTGGGGATATAATAGGCAGTGACAATAGCCAGGTGAGCCTGCTCACTCCCATCCCACTTCTATCTGTCAAATTGCTAACGCTGCATCTGCAGCCCTCACACTTCTATTTTGATTATCCTCATCTCACCTATAAATAGTGGCTGATATCAGAAATCTTTCCTCTTTCAAAATAAAAAAAAATGGGTGAAAATGTTATGAAATTGAAGTTGACAGCAGCTGAAGTGTGCTGCACTGTGTTTTACTTTAGGCAGCATAAATATTGAGGTCAACACTATTTTGTTTTGTCTTTTCTTGAACATCACTCAATTGAGGGGAGGTTGGGAACCAAATAAAAGTTTGGAATATGCAGAGATTCAGATCTGATCCATTCACATGGTGTTGATGTTCGTATGGTTCTGGTCCTGAAGACCAAAAAAAACATGGGCCATCTCTGCCAGTTTCCCTCATGTCATTCTTCTCCATGTGTTTACTCATTTAACCCATCTCTACGTAACTTCAATGTTTTTCTATGCAGCCTGTGGAAGGTGCAAATGAGTTCCTGCAGCTGTTAAAGAGCCACAAAGAGAAACTGGAGGAAGGGATGAGAGAGCTGAGGAAGAAGAATGAAGAGCTAGAGAGGCAGAGGGACGAGGGAGAGCAAGAGAAGGAGCGAATGCTTCACTGCATTGAGCAGCTCCGGGCTAAACTGGCCCAGGCACAGGTAAAGCTGATATCCGGGCACATACAAAGTCTTCCTTAAGGTGTGGTAAAGTAGCAGTACAGATGATCTGGCAGACCTTAGGGAACATTTACAAGCAAAACAAAGTGTGAATGTTCTGTCCTTGTTACATAATGTCCCAAAATTATACAGCATCAAGTGCTCCTTGGTCTTGAACATAACACATTTTATAGAAATTAGTATGTCATTATTAATTTATAAATACAACTTTTTTTAGTTGGCTTGTTTTGTCAAAATAGGAATGGAAAAAACAGACCTCAGTCCAAACTTTACTTTAATATTCAATTTGTACAACCAGGAAAATAATGATTCATTAACATGTTGCAAACATCTAAACATGACATACCAAATAACTAATTAATAGGTTTTGTAGCTCATTCAAACAGAGCCACCTTAGCTTAATGAAACTTGAAAATTACAAATACCACAAAGGAAAATCAGTATAAATTTAAATAAAAATGTACTAATAATATAAATTTATATTGAGTAATATTATAAATGCCACATGTTGTCAATGATGTATAGTGAACATTGAAGGTACTTCTGCTGTGCCATGTAGGTAAATGTGCTCAGCCCTCATATGGATGCTGCTGGTGTTTAATACATTTTTTATTCATTGTTTGATCCAATATAGAATTCAGTTAAACATGAAAAAAAGACAAATTACACACATATTACCAATAAAGAGAGTTAATTGCATTGATCAAATGGCACAAAATTAATTTTGCTCCTTTAAACAAAAATGCTAAACACCCAACTATAAATATCTTTGAGGGTTTTCTGGTTTTGGATTGGTAGTCAGACAAATCAGGACATTTGAATTGTGGTAAATTATAAAGGGCATATTTCAAGATTTTGTCATCTTACAGACAAACAATTTATATGATGAATGGACAGTCATTAAATTAATCATTAATGTGTTTGTGTGTGTGCGTGCGTTCTTTAGAGAGGAGATTACATAATTACTATTTAAATTAATAACATTTGAAAACATGATCATAGAATATTTAAAGCAGATGAACTACATTCATGGCTGTCATTTCCCTCTGTTGCACCTTGAACGTCACCTTTAGATAAGACCTTCCACTGCTTGCAAGTGACAATAGAGGTGATTTGATCTGAAAAGACACAAGAATCTGTTTTGACCTGAAAAACTTGTATGAATGTTTTACAGACGAACAATGCAACTGAGGATGTTGTTCAGCAGCGCTCTGAGGCGCAACATTCCTCCGACTGGTATGATGCATTTTCACTTTGATGTAAACTTAAGTGCATTGTTGGGAAACTAACAAGACTAATTTGACTTTCTGCTGAACTTCTAACGCAGTGCTGTTTTAGTGTTAAGTACAGAGTATCTTCAGATAATTCTTCTCTATTGGAAAATGACTCTAGCATGCTTTTTTGACTGCTTAAAAAATGAAAACCTCACATTTGAGATGCCCTCTTCCTTTTCCTTCATCTCTTTCTGTTCCCTTTTCCCAGCTCTAGCCTGGCTAAGCTCACAGAGCAGCTTCAGGCCACACAGGGCAGGTGAGCCCACCATTCTGTGTGGCTTTCTCACTGTGTGCATGTCTGCTTTCCACACTGCTGTCTCTCTATCTCTGTATCTGTATCTGGCAGCAGGACTACCTGCTTGTCTCTTTTTTTTATGAAGTTTTGTTTACTTGTGGATAATATTACAAATGTTTCGGTGAATAGTATACAGTGGGGTAAATAATTATTTGATTCCCTGCTGAATTTGTATGTTTGCTCACTTCCAAAGACCTGAGTAGTCTTTAATTTTTATGGTAGTTTCATTTTAATGGAGAGAGACAGAAGATCAAGCAGAAATCCAGGAAAAAAACTCTGGTGCTCCATGCAAGCTCTTGCCTCATGGAGGTGAAGATGATCATGAGAAAGGTGGTGGATCAGTCCAAAACTACATGAGAGGAGCTTGTTAATGATGTGAATGTAGTTGGGACCACAGTTACCGAGAACACCGTTGGTAACACACCACACTGTAATGGATTGAAATCTTCCAGCGCCTGCAGGTCCCTTTGCTCAAGAAGGCACATGTACAGTTCTGTCTTAAGTTTACCAGTGAATATCTAAATGATTCTGAGAAGGCTTGGGAGAAAGTGCTGAGGTCATATGAAACCAAAATTGAACTCCTTGA
Source organism: Bujurquina vittata (assembly GCA_015106715.1). NCBI lineage: Eukaryota > Metazoa > Chordata > Actinopteri > Cichliformes > Cichlidae > Bujurquina > Bujurquina vittata. The sequence continues at coordinate 43,414 of VUQK01016236.1, forward strand.
CATCAACTCAACCGACTTGGAAGAAATGAAATTCTGATCCCAAAGAACCCAAAAAATACCATCTGTACAGTCAAGCAAGGAGGTGGGCTGTTTCTAAGGTTACAGGATGCCTTCACCACATTGACGGACCCATGGAGACAGTTAAAATCTTAGATGAAAACCTCCTTCCCTCAGCCAGAACACCGAAGAATGGTCGGGGATGGGTCTTTCAGCATGACAATGACCCACAACATACCACCAAGACAACAAAGGAGTGGCTAAAGAAGACGCATGTTAAGGTCATGGAGACCTCAGCCCTATAGAAAATCTGTGGAGGAGCTGAGGCTTTGAGCTGCCAACAAACCTGAAGGATTTAGAGAGTTTCTGTAAAGAGGAGTGGGCCCCAGTGCCTCTTGAGATGAGTGCAAACCTGGTGACAGCTACAAGAAATGTCTTACCGCTGTGCTCACCAACAAGGCTCTCCATCAAGTCATGTTTTGCTTGGTGATCAAATACTTATCCTTTCTCTCTCCATTAAAATGAAACTTCTATAAAAAAAAGAGACTACTTGTTTCTTAAGTGAGCAAATTCAGCAGAGGATCAAAACCTTCCTTCCCCTGGTGTATACCATACCAACATATATCAACATCTTGGAATTTAAATGATGTAAAATTTTAATTTGTAAATGCACCATCTGTGTCAGTGCTGCAAACCTTCAGCTACCAGTGGAGTAGAGCGAGATTCCAAGGTTATAAATATTCATGTGAATTTTTAATAGTAATTTAATTTGAACCAGCCCTTTAAATAGCCAAGAAGAAGATATAGTATTGTTCACTACAGGTGGGAAGCGTACTCAAGTCCCATAACACAATAATACCATAACACAAGACCAATAATTAGTCCAAATCTGCTGCTTGTGTCACCTAGTGTTTTATCTCACTCATGATTTCCAAAAGTTTAAAATTCATTTGTAAAGATGATGTTTAATCTAGGAATACAATCTTTAGATTTTATACTACTTTAGGTTTATGCTACTTATTTTGTAAAGTATTTTGAGGTCAAATTAACAGTCACAGGTCTTTGATTAGAAATAATCAATTGTTTAAGTCTAATTTAATGTAATGATATGCGGCATATTGTATAATAATTTATTTACTGTTTGTATTAGAATGGTGAACAAAAAGCCATTCCATTATTTTTATTATCTTTGTTTAACTGGCAGTTACAAGTGATTTTATTCTGTAGGTATCGGGAACTGGAGGAGAAGCTTGATTACCTGCAGAAGAGCTCAGCTCAGCGGGACCGAACCGAAGCTCTACTCAAACAGAAGGACAAGGACTGTGCCCAGGTATCACGTGACCAGCTGTGTGTCTAGCTACGTTACTTTTGATTGTGACTTTTTAGCAAGCAGTCTTTAAATAGAAACATCAAAAAGCTCTTTTGGGGTTTTGCAGCTGGCCAAGGACTGTGAGGCCCTGAAAGCTCAGGCAACTTCCCTGTTAGGAGAACTGAAGGAGAGACAGAGCTGGTTGGACAAAAGTGAGCATGAACGCAAAATCCTTGAAGAGAAGTAAGTTGTTAGAAGCAAAAAAGCATACACAAAGTTCGTTCACCTGTAGATATGCTGATGTGTTTCTCTTTGCTTGTGTGTAGGCTGTGCAGTAAGACTAAGGCCCTGCAGGTGGCAGAGCGGGAGCTGGAGCAGCAGAAGAAGCAGCATAATGTGGCCATGGACAAGCTGCTGCTGCAGACCCAGAGCCTGGAGCAGGCCCTGAAGACAGAGAGACATATTGTTACTGAGGAGAAGTGGGTCCCAGACACACAGATAGTAGCAGTCCAAATGATTACATTTCTGCACTGTTGTGCTGTTTAGTAAGATTAATCTGAGTGGTAGAACATGCATTCAAAAGAGTATAAAGTACTTTAATCTGCTCCTTTATTTGTCAAGGGGTTGCCAGCAGATGGTTATGTATGTTTGATTCAGCATAGTTTTTACACCAGATGCACTCCCTGACACAAGCCTCTCATTTATCCGAGCTTGGGACCTACACTCGGAGTGCACTGGCTTGTGACCGACTCCCTCAACCTCCTTCCTTCCCTTGATGCTGGGCATAAAAAAACAGTACAATAAAAATAAAAAAAACTAATCATTATTTTAATATTTCATCTTCTGTGCACAAGATTTAAAACATTAGGGCTTATATATTATAATATTGATGCACTACACTTGTAACTTGTTTCTAGCTAATCCAACCAAAGGACAGATGAGCTCATGCCCTGGCATCCATCTATCCATCCACACTCACAAGAACTGCAACTTGTCCTGCAATATTGGTCAGGATTTAATCACACAGTGGTAACCTTAGTGGGCTTTAACCCAAATTGTGGTCAAGGTCATATTTGTAATTTTATGGGCAATAACCTGTGAATTATGATGGATCGGGAATCGGATGAGCCCTGTGTTGTTAAGAGTCTCTTTGTTCACGCCACTTTTTGTTTTTTGAACTGTCACCAGTACATTGTGCAGCATTGCAAAATTGTGCTTTCTTTATTCTCTCAGGAAAAAGCTGACACAGCTGCAGCATGCCTACACATGTCTCTTTAGAGACTATGATTCTAAACTGAAGAATGAGGTAAGAAAAAAAAAAAGGTTTTTACCCTCCTTAGCTTTGACGTTCAGGTTGGGGATCAGGTCTAAACATGAATTTGTGTGTGCCTCTTCAGGGAGGAGATCTGTGCAGCCGACTGGAGGAGGCAGAGCGAGCGCTGGCCCTGAAACAGGACCTGATTGATAAACTGAAGGAGGAGGTGGAGCAGCAGAAAGGCTCCCTGGAGACAATTCCAGTCCTCACTGCACAGGTATTCCCTCACAGCTCTTGAGCTGATCTGCATCCTGACTCACAAAGAGCTCATTTGACAGGTCAGGTGTATGGGAATCAAATAAAATGTAGGGTTCGGCATGTATCTTAGCGTCTCTGTTAAGAATATTTTCAGTGTATAGCTCAGCTGGCTCTTCAGCAGCTGCATGAACATCATTATTTTTAAGGGCCAGCAGTAGCGTTTTAGAATTGCACAATATAAGAGCAGATCTGCATTCAGTGATGTGAGGAGCAGGATACTGAAAATAGTGAATTAATGAAGTTGAGTAAATAAAGTTAAGGTTGATGGCAATTTTTTTTAGAGAGATGGTGAATTCTTTAGGCCATAGTAATCATGTAGCGAATCTGATTGTCACAACCCTATTGTGAGGTAATGACATCAGCATGGAGTAAAAATACTCAAATGATCTCACCGTCTGACACAAAGAATGTTTGTAATCAAATGGGGGGGCACACCCAGCTTGGTGAGCATATGAACAGTTAAAATGTAAAATATCACTTCATAATATTTTAGTAAATCCAAACATTCGATGTGGGTGTGTTTGCAGTTTTTTTTTATTATTATTTTTTTTGCAAACAGTAGGCCAAAACATCAGGTAGCAAGTTTCAGCTAAATGCTTTTGGTAGGACATGCCTAGAACACCTCACCCAGGAAGCGCCCAGGAGGTATCCTAGTAAGAACCACCTCACCTAGCTCCTTCCAATATGGAGCTCTACTCTGACCCCCTCTTGAATCACTGAACTCCTCACCCTATCTCTGGAAGTGAGGCCAGCCATCCACTTAAGAAAACTAATTTTTGCTGCTTGTATTCCCAATCTCATTCTTTTGGTCACTATCCAACGCTCAGGTCTATAGGTGAGGGTAGGGTTGTTTTGCTCTTATGCTCAGGGCACAATCCATCTGTCCAACTCCCACTCCCCTCTCCCCTCACTCATGAACAAGACCCTGAGATACTTAAATTGATTGATTGATTGATTCTTGAACATTTGGCACTCAGCCCTCTTCTGGCTGAGAACATGGCCTCAGACTTGGAGGTGCACTTTTCACTCGACTGCAAACCAGGTCATCACCTTATGAAACTGACAGAACTGCATCCTCCTCAAAAAGCAGAAATAGGATCCTGAGGCTACCAATGTGGAAGCCTTCCATGACATGGCTCCACCTAGAAATTCTGTTTATAAAAATTATGAACAGAATTAGTGACAAACGGCAGCCCTGCCGGAGTCCAACACCCACTGGGAACGCATCCGATTTATTGCCACCAATTTGGACCAAGCTCTTGCTGCGGTTGTACTGGGACCAAAGCATCTCCCACAGGATCCCCTAAGGGACATGGCCAAATGTCTTCTAAAGCCACAAAATACATGTAGACTGGATGGGTAAATTCACACACACTAACATATCCTCAAAAGGGTAAAGAGCTGGTTCAGCATCCTGACCAGAATGAAAACCGCATTGTTCCTTCTGAATCTGAGGTTCAACTAATGGACAAACTCTACTTTCCAGTACCCTAGGATAGACTTTTCCAGCAAGGCTGAGGAGTACGAGTCCCCTGTCAAGGATCACCCAACTCCAACAATGGGCCAGTTTTGGGCCCACATACTCTTCTCTGGGCTGAACCTAGCCGGGCTCAGGCCCAGGCCCCAGGCACTCTCCCTTGAGCTCCCTCCCCAGTCCTGGCTCTAGGGTGGGGCCCCCAGTAACCCTATCTGGGGCACGGTGAACCAGTCCTTTGTATTCTTTGCTTTCATAGGGGTTCTCTAAATTCTGTTTTATTTGTTCCTTCACCCAGGACCAATTTAGCTTCAAAGGCCAGGGGCAAGAGCTCCAGACAGTGTATCCTGCACAGCACACATTTGAACTTTATACCGTCAGCCACACCTATATTTTAAAATGTACATAATGTCGGTTTATTGAAATGAAACAAAATTAGTGCATGAAAAACAACATTGCATGTCCTTGCCTCTCTCACCACCCAATTATTGTGGTTGCCCAGGCTGAGATCTACAAGGCAGATTTCCTTGCTGAGCGAGAAGCCAGAGAGAAGCTGAACCAGAAGAAGGAGGAGCTGCAGGAGCAGCTGAATCAGGCCATGGCTGACAATGACAGGCTTAAACAGGACGCAGCATCGCGGTAAAGGAAAAATAACTTTAAAAAAATCATTTCACATGCCCATTTTCATTATGATAATTATGTGTTCCATCAGTTTGTGTATGTGGAAGTGTGTGCACTGTTCATGCAGCCAGTAGCTCAGTGTGTTTTAAGGGGAGTTTAGGGTTATATCGGGGCTACTATAGTTCTTGAAAATGATGGGTTCAAGATCATTTTATAACAAAAAAGGAACAAACGCACAACTCTTATTTTACTTGCAAGGGAAGCCATCCTCTGCGTCCCACAGGACACGCAGGAGGGATCTTCACCGAGCCGCTGACTGCCGCATTTTTTATTCACGCATGCATTGTGAGGCCATAAACCTCCGGTTACAACATACAGTCAGCAACATTCCAATATATGGATGTGTGCTTACGTGCATGTGTGCTCTTTCATGTGCCGACTTCGTTTGCATATGCATATGAAGTTGGGCGTAGGTGTCCTTTGTTGTAACTATGAGGAGGAATGTCTGTGTGTGTGTATATGTATAGGTGTGGCTGGGACAGCCTGTGATAAGGATTGCAGTCTTCCTGCTGTAAATACCACAAGCCTGTCCCCATTCAAGTAAACTAAACCTACAGGATTATATACAAAACAACTCATACAAATAGAAGATATGGTGACTCATAGGAAACCAAACTAAAAGTTCATATAATAATTCCAACATAAATTTCTGTCTTTGCCTTCATTTTAATTGTTGATCACATTCTGGACATGAGCTCTGCTGTAGGTGGTGCATATTGTCAAGACTGGCACTTCTAATCCAAAGTCAGCTTCATGTGGAATTGTCCTCTGTGTGTTTTATGTGTCTGGACAGTTTTTAAGAGGGATTCAACATGGAATTTTTCAATCCTCACCTCTGTTTCAGTGCACGTATAGAGCAAATGAAGATGAGACACCTGGAAGACTTCCCTGCACCGCGCACACACATCCCCCCCCCACAAGGTACATTACAGCCAACATGTGCAAACTTAAATGTTTAGAAATGACCCCAAGACTTTCATGTGTTAATCAGATACTTGAACAGCATTTTATTCTAATAACAAAGTCAAAAAGTTATTCTGTCAATAATGAAAGAAAGAAAAAACATTTCTTGCCATGTGTTTTTTATTCCCAATTTTTTTATTTATTCACCTGTAGGGCTGCAACTACACATAGTTTTTAATTGTTGATTAGAATGATGATTATGTTATTGATTCATAGTCAGTGTTTGCTTATAAGGTTACTAGGAGCAGTAAATAATGCCCTTTGTAATTCACCATATCTTATGATGATGTCTGAGTTTCTTGTTTTGCCTGACCACCATCAGATTACTTTTATACAGTCACAGAAAAGCTGCTGTATTGGGTTGAAATCAGGTGATTGATTTGGCCATTGAGGAATATCCCATTTCTTTTTCTGGAGAACCTCTTGGGGTGCTTTTGCAATATGCTTTGGGTTGTGACCATGTGACTATCCATTTGCCTTTACCAAGTGCTGAAGAAACGTAAAAAATGTTTTCTAAAGATTTGTTTTTAAATGCTTTCTTTCTCTTGGGCCTAGGTATGTTCCCCCCTTTCAACACGGTGCCCCCCGCCCCCTCATTCCGGACTCCAGGATTGGGACCAGTCGGTGATCAAGGGCCAGCTGGAACTGAGGAGCTGCCAGATTTATGTTGTCCTAAATGCCAGTACCTGGCTCCAGATATGGACACACTGCAGATACATGTAATGGACTGTATACAGTAACAGAAGCATTGCTCTGTGCACCATGACACCAAAACACACATACATATGCA
>VUQK01016237.1:0-22296 GCA_015106715.1 Bujurquina vittata
AAGTTTCTTGTCAGTTATAAATAATAGAGAGAGCCTAATCTGAACGTGAAAGCCGTCAAATTGACAGTGGTGTCTTTGATGGTTTGGTCTTTTAAACAATGAAAACCAATTAGGTGGGTCAGGAGCTTTGGGAGCAAGACAGAAAAGAATCCGATGCCACCGTTCTGTCATCAGCAGCGTCAATCATCACTTGGGAACGGCTAACACAATCTTTATTTCTCTCACACTCACGCTTAAAAGAGGTTTATGCACATATTCAGGATCTACTACAGCACCGAACAGTTTAGTTATCTGGGTGGCTGTGTAGCAAATTTTGTTCAGCTGTCAAGTGAGTTGTAAGAAAATCTTTGGACTATAACAAAGAGTAAAATACAAATTAGATTTCAGTCAGCTTCATTTAGTCATCAAGTTAATGTCCCAATGGCAGCTGAAGAAGACATATCAAGAAACACATTTACGAATGTGTTTTGTTTTCCTGTGTTTGGCAATGATTATCTGAATGTACAATTGATTATCAGCACCTCACTTCTTTGAGTTAGTCTGATTGTTTTTGCTACAGTATTATGGTTAGTAGTATGGTTTTATTAAAATAGGCAAGTGTGTGTGCATGTATCGATTCAATGCAATTCAGTGCCATGAACTTGCAATCTTGTTGCCTTTGAAATGGTTGCTTAAAAGACGGGGACCAGGTTTGCAACCACTCTCAGGCAGTTGCTCTCCTTGAAGCGACTTTGTTGCGGGAAGATGGCGATGCAACAGCAATAAAATAAAGTGAGTCTGCTTGAATTGGGTCAAGTTGGCAATTACCTGAAAACTGTTTGTGATAATATGGTGATTAATTGTGATAAGTCTTTGAGGATTGCAAATCTGTTACATTAAACAGCAGTTCACTATTTAACTATCAACTATTTAAATTCACATCTCATTGCAGTAGGCGGCACAGGTGAAGTGGTTGCCAAATGGTTGTATTCTGGTTATATTCCTATGTAAACCTAGCACAGAAAGGGAGGAAATTTGTGTTTGGCCGATTATTACTTTGTTGTAACAGTGCTTCTTGGCAGTGGTACCATATTTGTAAGGAAAATGCAGTGAGCAGCAGAGTCGAGTATGTGGGTTGCGCTCATAAAAAACTTGCCAAATCTTCTTTGCCAGTGCCAGCTTGGCAACTACTTCAGTCGTGTCCATTATTGCAAAGAGATGTGCTGCAGACTGATTGATTGCAATGTGTTAACACTGTCTGTGTTTATAAATTTAACGGTTATTAATTGCACACCTTTGTCTGTCTGAGTGTGATTGCTGTCAGTCTATGCCAGACTGTGACCGTTTAGAGACAGGTTACCTCCCAGCTGGTGAACCTTGCAATTGCCTGACTGGACCTGAGCATGGAACTCCTTCAACCACTTAGTCACAACAACTAGCAGCTTGCAGTCTGTTTGTGCATGTGAAAAAATTAATTGCAGTTACTGTGCAAACACCAATTCCTGATCACAAGGAGCTTACCATTCTATTTATACTCCAGTGGGACTGAGCCATAAGGCTTGCTTCTTGTAAATACTACCATGAGGACAGACGTTCAAAATGTGATGTTAATTTGAACGATGGTAACTTCTGCCTTTTAGATCTAATACGCAGTGAATTGCCAGTTGTTTCTATGATAAGGTCCAGGTTCCACACAAAGCTGTACTCTGAACTAGTGTGATAGTGATGGCCTTTATTCTCTTTCTCTGAGCTGTGTCAGTCTGACCATTCAGGCAGCCAAATGTGCCAGCCTCATCAAGGTGCTCAGCTTTGCCCTTTTCAATAATTCACCCCCAAATTTGCAGGGAGGAGTCGATGTTAGCCTAACAGTTTGCCATACAGGGGAACTCTTCTTCTAATTAGAGTGACATGCAGTCCCTATCGGTCATCGTTAAATGTCATTAGAATAGCAGCCAAATACCATGTGTGTGCTGTTTAAAGCGAAGTCACAGCCACTAGATTGAAAGTGGCAGTGTAAACTGCGGCTGACCTGACAGGGATGAATATGATTACAAGTTAAACACTCACATACACTCACTGCCAGGCTCACTTTATAAACATGAGCCATTCACTCATGCTCATTCATACAAATAGAGTATAAGCCTGTGAGCTTGCATATTCTAAATGTTCTCTCCCTTTTCTCCTCCTTTTCTTTCGCTTGCATATTGTGAATTTCTTTTAACAGGCACATAAACTACACTACACAAATTATAATGAACCGAGGCATTTTAAGCTCTCTACTACTTCTCTTATCTCTAGCACTAAGTAATGCAACACTTAAATAGCCACTGTATTCTCTTGGAGCTAATTAGAGATTAGACAAAAACACGCACGCACGCACACACACACACACACACACACACAAAGACACAGATGCTCATAATGTACACATGTATACATGCAAACAGTAACCATAGTGCCGTAGAGAGTTATAATTATAAAGTCTAATTCTTGTGCTGATTTACATTATTTATGAAACAGTGTTGCTGGTGTCACATTGACCTTCCTCTAATGATGGTTCACACATATGCATAGAGTCACACGCTCTCTTATGTTCAAGCATAATGTGCAAACAGATGTGCAGTGCACACACACCATGCTTGTTGGGTTTTTTTTGTGTTTGTGAGGACACATTCATTATGATAATGTGTACCCTAACCATGAGGTACGGAAAATGGTCTACGGACAGTTGGGCCAAGCAGGAAAAAATACACACATCTACACTAAAAAAATGGGGCAGGTCCTGGACTGAAAGCAAGTCAACATTTTGCATGAAAAGATCAACAGTTTGCTCACTGCAGGACTCCAATTTCACATCTTTGTCGCGGCTGTAACATTTCAAGCACACCTGCTTTTCATCACACAAAGGTGCAGGTACAGTTAGGCCCATGGGTATTGGGACAGTGACAACATTTTTGGAATTTTGCCTCTGTGCACCACCGCAGTGGATTTTAAATCAGACAATCAAGACGTGATTGAAGTGCAGACTTTAAGCTTTAATTCAAGGGGTTTAACTAAAGTATTGAATTAGCTGTTTAGGAATTACAGACATTTTTATACCCCAATTCCAAAGACTGAAAAGTAATTGAACAATTAAGTGTCAAGTGGTTTCTGGGCCAGGTGAGTCATGTTCCCTCATTATTTCAGGACAAATTAAGTGCATAGAAAATCTAGAGTTAAGTCCAAGTATTGAACTTGACTTTAGGAGCTCTTCTCAATATAAGGTCCAAAGATACAAAAACAAAACTTTGTTTTGATTTTAATCACCTGCAGTGTGTTTGAGTAGAGATAGAAAACTACCAAGTAATATCCTGTCTTTATCTTAAAATTGAATTATACCATGTTTCTTGTTTATTTTAAAAAAAGGAGAAGGAGGGAAGGCCTGGTACTGTGACTTTATAAACTGATTTATGTCCCCACTGAATGAGTAATGCACACACACACACACACACACACAAAGCTGTAATTCCCCCTAGTGCTCTGAATATCCCCCCATTTTAAACCAACTATAAAAGCCTTCCAAGTGGCTCCCAGCTGTGACTTGGTGATGGTTCAACAGCTTGAAGGTTGCATTAATTTTCAGTTTGTATAATGTGTTGTCGAGAGCCAAATAAAACTGACACTGTTGCATGAAAGACAACCAACTTATTGTTTGAAGAAGGGCCGTAGCTTTTGGCACCGATTTTGGATATTAGCATTAGCATTGTACAGTTGATGTGAATGGTGAAGGATTAGGATTGAAGATGCAGTGCAGATTAGGCATTCAGCTCTATATTTGATGTGTAGGTAGATTCAGTGCACATGGCTCTAGCTCAGCTGTTTAAATGATTGCCAGTGGCAGAGATTATGTACTGTAGTTTGACATTTTTTTCTTAAATCTGTGCTATTCTCCTACACAGTTTTGTTCATACCATTTGTCACTGTGCAATTGCACAGAGTGAACAATGTAGAAGATGACAGCTTGTCAGATAGGCCAGAACATGCCAGTGTTGGTGGGTGTTGAGAAGTAATCCTCATTGTTCTAAGTCTAGTACAAGTGTCAGAACCCACTTGTTTATGTAGGCGTCTACTTCCACTACATTTCACAGACTTTGGCCCCGTCATACATATATGTAAGTTTCAGTGCAGCAGTAAAACAGGCACTGTTTCTGGAGCATATACCGTATACACATATAGATATGTGTTGCACATCTTTTTACACAAACAACTTGCAACTTGTTTTTGACTTAATGCATCCCGCAGGTGACGCTCACCCCAACTTGCTGTGTGTGTCAGGAAAGCTGGACGCTGTGTTAACAAAACTGCTGGGATTCAACTTTGCCTGCAGCTTTGAGAGTAAAGCCACAGAAAATAAAGGTTAACAGAGCTAAATGTCACACGCTTCAACTCTCCAAGGCAATATTGGACTCTCTTTGAGTGAATTTTGTATTGGTTTTACTTTTCTCCTTGAATTAATATTTAAAAAAAAACAAAAAACTTTTACAAATGAGCTGGAAGCACTAAAATAAGGATGGAGGGAAGCCATGCAAGATGAATAAAGACGAAAGAAAAACAACAGAAGGAAGAAAATATGACAGAAGAAAAACTTATCTTGTCCTTCCTGCATTCGCTTTCACTGTGTGTGCCATTTTTCTCACACACTAGCATGTTAGACGTTGGGAATACTCCTGCTGTTGCCCTTGACCAAGGAGGTGGAGCTGGCCACTGGGTGCTGCACTGTGAGTGCCTGCTGCTTCTAATTAGATTGGATGGGTCAAATGAAGAAGACAAATTTCCCCAAGGAGCATGTAGCATATCTAACATTACTTAAAGACTTAAGTACGGAGGCTTGCAGTGTCTCTGATGATATTACTCATTTTATATAAAAATATATACATATATTAAAAGTCTCTCTATGTTAAGCAATATTAATGGCAAACTCCCTCAGTCAGGACCCTCTGATGATATAGATAGATGATCCTGGCTGAATTTTCTGACATGCCTGTTAATTTCTTTGGCTGCCTACTGCTAACCGAAGCTTGTTTGAGTGTAGTAATTTTAATTTGCGAAAATGCTTTTCTCTGTCATGCTACAGCACACCCACCTTTTTCTTCTTCCAACTCAGGCCCCCCTCTCACACACACACGCACGCACGCACACACACACACACACACGCACACACGTTAACAGCATGGCACAAGGTGTAATAAGTTATTTCAGAGTGTTTGCTTGTGTGATACCTGGGTTACCAATTAAACCAGTGGGAGTGGCTCACATTGCTCATCTGATAAACACACTGGTGAAGTGTGAGAGAACAATGGACAAAGAACTAAACTGCCTGCGTGTCTTTTCACGTTTCCTCTCTGTTGGAATGGCTCTCCATTCTCTGTTTTTATCAACACACCTCTTATGTAAATTTGAGTAACAGAATTGTTTTTCAGCATACTTTTTGTCTAATGACATGACTCATCGCACATTCTTAGTTAGCCACTTTACAATAATAAACACAGTCTTGATTTGCCAGTGACTGCTCTTTTTTATTTTTAAGAGAGACAAACATGACAGTTAGCTGTGAAATGACAGAAATGAAGTAAACAAATAGCTGATTTATGGCTTTGAAACAGTTGGTAAAAGATTTTTCTTCCTCCCTCACAGTGAGAAACATAAGCAATTACATCATTTTGAGAGAATAAGAAGAAGCAAAAATTGATGTGATGTTTCTTTATTTCTTGAAATCATTTTGGCAATAATGCGCTCTTTATGCATTGCCTTTCACTGACTGGATAGGATTTAGATGTGTTCAGCATCTTATTTGAATATGGTGTTAGCTTGTTGTAAGCTTCACCCTCGTCTATTTATTGGTCTGGTAGCCTTTTGACAGATTTCATAAAGCACTTTTACAATAATGTCCATTAAGCACAATTTTTCTTTCTGCTGCAGCCCTGTGGGGGAAATGACTCCAGTCTAAACCAGACTTGTTTGGGATTAATAAATTCCTGTGTGTGTTTGTGTGTGTGTGTGTGTAGGTGTGTGCGCGTGTGTGTTTGTGGTAATGTGCTTGCTTGAGTATGCATGTCAGTGTCATTGTGACTGCTGCGGGGCTGATAGCAGAGAGTAGAGTTGACAGTAGCTTCTCCTCAGCTTCGCCCATAGACCTGGGAAACCTCGATAAGACACCCAGCCTCTGAAGGCTCTAAAAAGACACATTGGTGTGGAGAGCAGTATGAAGAGATAGGGTAGTGAGGAGGAGGAGGAGGAGGAGAAAGGAGATGATGACAAGAAGAGGAAAGGAGCAAGGTGGGGAAGGGGTGGCAAGGATGGAAAAAAATAATTTTGGCTGCTGCGTCTAACAAGGCAGTTTCCTCTCTCTGCTATTACGTAAAAAAAAAAAAATCCCTGCAATCCCTTTAGTCACAGCAAAGATGGGAGAAGCCCTCAGAGGGAGACAGTTACCCCCACACACGCCCCACCTTTTAACGCTTCATCTTTGTCACCAGTGATTTAGAACTTAGTTAATTCTATCTGAAGGCATGTTTCACTCTTGCTTATACAGTTTTAAAACCTACACAGTTATCTGGAATATCCCAAATTGGATGGCTGTCACATTAGTCTAAGGGCTGGGTTCATAGTTTATACAACATGGAATAAAGTTTCTTATTAACACTGACACCACAAAGACTTTTAAAGTTGGATATAGCACCTGAGCGCAGCCACGCAGCTAAATGGTTCAGCTTGGAGTTGCATCTGCAGCAAGGCACTTAAGTCGACAGAAGTCATCCATTTTTGAAAGAGACAGCACGCAGCCTGGACTCAAAACATCGGAAAACCTTTCATAGACCTTTCTAAAATTTGCAAGATGATGAAATGCCTCCAGCAGCAAGCATATCTGACCCGAGATCGTGAAAGCGTGGCTGAAAAACAACTCTAGCATTTCAGGAGGCTCAGCAGAAGCTACGCTTCTACTGTCTCCCCCATCTTGGAAGCAGCCATCACGACTTGAGTGTGGAGACAGGAATGGTTAAAGGTGGTTAGGGTGTGTGGCTGTCTGTGAATCAGTGATGTATGTGGACGTGCATGTGTGAGTTCGCAGGCATGTGGGGTTTTTTTTGTGTGTGTGTGTATGTGTAATAAGTGTGTGGTTATGCATGTAGCTTGAGATGAATGGGACACCATTTAGTGTTTATGTGTCGGTGCATGAGCCTTTGTGTGCTTTAAGGTTAGAAAAACATGGCTTGATGGATGGATGGAGGAGCTGAAGCGGGGGAAAAGGCATTAAAGGGGTTGACAATGAAGACGAGACACTAGAAATGTTTTGATTTGGTCATGAAAGACTAAAAGATAGTGATGGAATCTGGATGGCACCTGAAGCTCCTTTCCCACCTTTTTTTTTCCTGTTCTCTCTCTTTGCGTTTACTTTTTCACACTTCAAGGATAAAGTACAATCAAAGCTTTCATATCTGTTTTTTTCCCCCTCTGTGAGATGTCGAAAGAGAGAAACAGAAAGTAGGCTTCTGCATTGGGATGAGCTGGGTCTGTGATGTTATTTTATGGGGTTGAATTTTATTTCAGGAATGCATCGCTTTAAAGCAGGATAAAATTGGGACATTTGTTCACTTTGAATGTGAATTTATTCAGTTAATCTGAATGAATGTTTACTCTTGTATTAAGACTAGGTAAAGAGGTTGGAATCTCTTACACGGTATTAATAAAATAAGTAGTCCAGTGTTGATTTAAGTATATCACTCTATGGTATCCAGGTATAAAATATTCAATCTGAAAATTAGTTTAGTTCTGATACTGGAAACAGTAATCGGTCTGTAGGAAAACGCTCAGCAGGCAGTTTAACGATGAAGATATTTTTTAAATTCTCTTGAGACAGGAGGTGAGATTGAATTTGTTTATTTCAGTTCCAAGATAACCGCATGAGCCCAATCTGCTAACGAAAATCGCGATACGATTGAAAATGTGGAAACAGCTATTATCTAACTGGAACTTGTTTGAATGTTTTGTCTGTCAAGTTGATGTTTAATATGATTTCTAATGATGATCATGAAAAGTTAGATAACATCAGGATGATATGTGAGTCAGTTGAGGGTTGAATTTTGGCATCTTGCCAGGAGTTAGATCAGAAAATCAATCACTTTGTTTTCTCTGTGTGTTAAATGTGAAGCAGCCACTCAGCTTATCTTATCTTGGCTTATTTTAGCTCAGCTTAGCTTGGTGTAAAGTCTGGAAGCAGTTCAGTACAGCTAGCTCGGCTCTATGAAAAAGTGAAAGAAAACTTCTTATAGACACCTTTAAGGCTTTCTCATTATTAAATTTGTAATCTCATTTATTTACCAAGTAGGAAAGTAATTATGACTGCTTGTCCTTTGAGAGATAATGAGAATAACGTGTGTTTAAAAAAATGCCCATATTTATTTAGTGTTGCACATCGAGGGGTTATAAGTCATCTTGATTTCTTGCTTTCAACTTAAACTAGCGTCTCTGAAACATAAGATATACAGCAAGACGTAATTGTCGTACTTTGAATGAACTGCGTAGCACAGGTTGAGCTCATTATGCTGTAATTCGGTGTTCTCGCTGTCAGTAGTGGTCCTGCCTGTATGGTTCATTTATCATTTAATTCCAACTGTAGCTGTACTGATATACTCCACAGGGAGAGGGGAGCACTACTGTATGAGTGCTGTGGTTAATTCATTTAATTTTGTGTGAGCTGAGAAGGTTAGACGTGAAGTTCAGTGTACCATACCCCACTAACTCCATGTTAATTATATTGTGTTGGTGTCTGATAGTTTTTTTTTTAATACGAACTTAATAATCTTACCAGTCAGACAATCAAATATTCTTGCATTTTACAAATTAATGTAAGTACAGAGGTGCAACATTGTGGCCGAAAGCAAAATTGATATCTAGTATTGTTAAAAAAACAAAACAGACAAAAAACAAAACAAGAATTTTGCATTAATTATAATGAATATTGCATTATTATTAATAATGCAATATTCTGGAGTGTAAATTATTGGTTATTTCACTGTTTGTCCATCCACCTGTTTTCTTAATCATTAATGCAGTTCATGGTCAAGGGGGTCTAGAGCCTATCCCAGCTGTTATAGGGTGAAGGGCAGGTACGCCCTGGATAAATCACCAGTCTATTGCAGGGCCAGCACAAAGAGACAGACAACCATTCACACTTACAAGCAATTTAGAATCACCAGTGAACCTAACATGCATGTCTTTGTGGGACTGTGGGAGGAAGCTGGAGTACTCGGATAGAACCCACGCAGGTATGGGGAGAACTCCATCAGAGGGGCCCCAGCCGACTGGTGAATTTGAACCCAGGACTTTTTTTCTGTGAGGTGACAGTACTAACGACTGCACCACCATACCATTTTATTTTTAAAGATGGGACTGAGGGTAAATTTACTGCAGAATGGTAGCTCTTACACATTCTTTATTTTTAACACGAAGTGATGTTGTAGTAAGCGGCTGATGATGCAAAAAGAAAAGGAAATCTGAAAGCAAAAAAGCATCTGTGTTTTTGATGATTTTGAAATGTAAAGGCCTAATGCTTAGATTTGAAGAATGCAAGTTAGTACGGTGTGTCACGCCATGCAACGTCTTTGCTTGTATCTCATGCTTGACCTTCCAGCTTAGGTTAAATTAAAACTTGTGTGAAGGAATAAAAAATTTAATTTTAGACACCAGAGATTTTGCAGTAAAAAAATGATTCCTGCAAGGTTAATGTGGCTTCAGAAAGGTGTAGCTCACAGAGCTCTGACATATAGTCTTTTCTATATAGAATGAAGCGCAGTTTATTAACCTAGAGTACATTGTTCAGTCTGAATACATTCTGGCCAAAGTCAGCTCAGACTGTGCAGGTAATAGTAACCGTGCCAACGTTTAGATAATCAGCTTCCCCCACGAGTAAGTGAAGATCTAAAATAAAAGACAATGTATCAATAGCAAACAGTGTGATAAAGGGAAAAATGATCTAGACAGGAAATCACTGTAAATGAGCACGGGGACAAGGAAGAAAGAAAGTTAATTTAAGCACTAGGTTGTTTTTGTCAGGTTCCGGAGACTAATTAGAGCTACGCAAGTCTCAAAATAGTTGTTTGGTACAATTTGCATTTCAGTAATTTAGTATAGGTATATACTTATCCTATATAAGGAGAGGATGCAGGATAATCTAACATCTCCCTTATGTTAATTGGCCAGAGTGTCAAGGCAAGCCTCTTCCTAATTAAACATCTTGGAAAGGTTAAAATATGTAGTTTTGTGAGGGTCACTAACGCGAGGGCAGAAGCATGTAAAAGTCCCGTCATAAAGTTAGAGGTGAGAAAAGTTCATTTCTCTTTTGTGCAAATGTCCTGTTACAGGTATCTTCCCTAATTAGACACTTCTTTGAGTTGAGTTTTAGTTTTTAAAGAAAGGGTCATACTATGTCTGCCATCCTCTGACAGGTAGTTTCACTAATTAGGCACATTAAATCTAATGGTTAATATACTAGTGGAATTTATCATTGCAAAGATAGGACACGAGACAGTGAAAGTGAAGGGCAGGCTAACAGGAAATTGTTGCACATATTGTCCACATGCACTTGGAGAATTGGCTAATCACATGTGTTTTTTTTTCCTTTGTTTGACCATTTTGGGTTTCTTTTAAAAGACTTTACAAAGGGCTAATTAAGCTTTTCTGCCAAACGTGCTCCCTGATCATCGGCTTTTGAGTCTGAGCAGAAAGAAAGGACCCGCCACGATATCGCCGGTATTTTTTCTCCCACGTTAAATGAACAACACATCACCTTCATATGTGTGTTGTTAGTTTGGGATAGTTTAAGGAGCTCATTATAAGTAAAATTTAAGATTTATAGTTTTAGTGTGACTTGCCATGACTGCAGGTTGGCTTTTTAGATCCTGGTTCATTATTCAACACACTGTCCTGCCTCATCTCCCTCCCTTTTAGCATCAGGCTAATTAGGAAGAGAGAAGTCTGGTTTTGTTGATGCATCTGATTGTACAGGAACTTAGCATATTAGGGATATAGCAACACAGAGGAGGGCAACTACTGGCATTCTCTTCTAACTAATGTATAATGATGCCCAGGAAGGTGTCTTTCTAAAAGCAGTGGGGCAGTAAGTGCGGCAAAGTTGTTAAAAAGAGAGAATAAAAGAGAGATTGACAAGGAGTGAAAGAAATATGGGGACCGACAGAATGGGAGGAAACTCTGTCTTGCACATTCATGGTCAGAGACATTCAGGATGCATTAATAGGAAATTTTATACCGTACACCGATTTTTATCATCCCCCAAATTGAGTCCATCTTTTCCCTACCACTTATCTCTAACTGGTCTTTGCCTGCCTTTCAGACTGTGAAATGGAGAGTGGTAATTTCCCCCGCTTCTCTCTGTATGTTAATGAAGCGCTAATCTGTTCCTGAGCGAGTGCCTTAATGAGGGCGACGTGCCCCTCGCTCAGACGGCTAGCTCCCGTTAAGCTACCATTATGGAAATAGCTCGGTACTGCGCATCGTCCTGGGATCGGACTCAAATGTATGCCTTATTTCCACTTTTAAAGCTTTCTTCTCCCTCCTTAACAAGGCTGGGTGTTCCTTTGAGGGAGTGAGCAGTAGATAAACAAACATGGTAATGACGAGCACGGGGAGAGGCTTCACACACTTTGAGGTCTGGTCCTTTTCAGATGCTGGATGTTAGTTGGGCTAAATAGGCCACATCGGAGAGATTGTTGGAGAAAGGGAGCACAGTATGAGCCAAAATATCAAACCTCTTTTCTCTCAGATATACACCCAAATTAGCTGCTTTATTATTCATCAATATTATTGTGTTTATGCAGTGTTTTTTTTTTTCCCTCTGGTGCTCCTTTATGCATCTCACAGTTGCTGACAGAGTTAAATATGTACACTGAGAAATTGAATTAACAAGGATTATTGACATTATTTTCCACTACATTACTGCACTCCATTGATCATGTCACATCTTCCTATCCGTAACGCCTGCTGATGACGATAATACTTGGCTGTATTTAGAGAAACATCCTAACCAGATTAAAAGTAGGAACAGATGCTGCTTGAAGCTGAACGTGTTTCAAAGACTTGTATCAAAGGATATTATAGCTTTATTCATTTTGCATGTATCTAGGCCAGCCCAGCCCCTGCCACTCCCACAGACCACATATGAAGGGTGGTGTGGTGGGTGACTATGAAATGGATTAACTTCTTTTTCTTTTTTTTTGCTTCACAATCAAAATGAAATTGCTCATCTTTGGGCTTCTCTCTTTGTCCTCCTCCCTCAGTTTGCTCTTCCAGCTCTTGGATTATTTCCCTGTCCTCTTCCATGCTGTCTTTCTCTTTTTGTTTTTTCCCCTAGTATCTTATATTTTCTATATTTAAATACTCCAGTTTGTTATTTCATGGTTTACTTTGATGAGCAAATGTTGAAAAGCAGGCCAGGTGAAGAGAAGTTTTTTTTCCCCCCTTACATTTTGCCGACACCACCTAGTGCCTAAGCACGAGCTTACACTTATGTTAAGCTGGCATTAAGCTGACTTTCTCATCTTGACCAAATTCCCCTCAAAGTGCAGCTTTTTTTGGGAATCCCATATTCATAAGCTCCACAGGAGAACAACAGAGTGAGTAAGTAAAAGACATTGCTAGTAGCTTAAACAGGGCATGTTTCTGGAAAATGCAACCGGGGTGAATTTAAAGTGTGTTAAATACAAGTTGAGGGTTTGTATGTGGGAGCCAAGTGAGTGTTTGGTTTTTTTCTAGCTTTGTGCCTCTCACATTACAGAAATTCACTACAGGGTTGAACACTCAGGATTCCTCTTGTGATGATGAAAAGATACCCGAGCCTCGTCTCAGATGGGTATTTAAGGTGCACTTGGATATAAAGATGCTCTGGAGGCTTTTGTTACAAATTTTCAAGTTCATACATCAATGAAATAGACATGAACTGCGCTAGTTTGTCACATTAAGATTGTCAAGCTTAGGTGGTCGGGGGGACTGGTTTGATGTAGAAAAGGCTTAATGGAGCGCACTGCTTCCTCTCTCACCACATATGGAGAGGTTTAATCAGAATATAATAAAGCCCCCTGCATGTATTTTCCTTTATTGTGAGCACTTATCAGTCATGTGTCATACACTGGGCTTCAAAAGGTGAATTACTGCTATATTGAAGTATAGTGTGTCGGGCACAGAATTAAAATGTACTGCAGCAGACAGTTCTAAATAAATGTATTATATATAAAATGGTTGGTTTTGATATGAAAACTCAATAAATATCTCATAGTTTTCCCAAAAATGAAGAAACTGCCCCAGATTTGCTTATTAAAAATGTAAAAGCTGTTTTGTACATGGCATGGTGTGTATTGTTTCCTTTTTGCTGCCGTTGGCTCAGCTCTGGGCGATGTTGCTTGGAAGCATAATCAAACCTGGCTGACACATGAAGCTTGGTATAAGTACAGTTATTAGGCAGAGAAAATGACCAAGCAAAAATAAAAAATAAAGCAGCCAGCCTAAAATAACATTCTTGTGTTTTTTGTTTTTTTTAAGGAAAGCCTCTCATAGCTGCTTTCTGGTTTAATCATTATCTTGTGGGAATACATGTCAACATTAGGTTGTGAAAATGCTGCCAATCAATAACACAAGCATTTATTCCTTGTATACTGGTTTAGGCTTAGAGCCTGTAAAGCCATGGAGATACCAGCAATCGCAGCATATGGCAGATGACGCATTGCAGACATGCTAGAAGGAGGATCAGAACCCAGCTCTGTTTCTGTTCAACACTGACCACAGTGGGGAGGGAGGAGAAGGAGGACAGAGGGATTGAGGAGCTGTCATATTTCCCTAGAGCGCTGAGATTCCCAAGTGGATGAATAATAATTTGACTGCACCTCACTTGAGTGAAGCTGCAGGAGCAGGGTTCACAGAAAGAGGAGAGACATTAGAACATTTGTCATGGAAGTTCACAAGTGTCACTGTCACCACAAAAAGCGCTGCAGTGCTTTTGACCCCATTGAATTCTGTTGTGGGCAAACATGCTTTTGATTAAAGTTCGGGCTGCTAAACAGTAACAGACATGAAGGATGTGGAAGTGATGCGGTGGTCCCAGTCATCGTCATTTAGCTCCAAGAGGCCACTGATCAGCACAGATGCTGGCTCTGAAGCACCACGAGTGCACGCCCCTGCAAGATGTGAACCAGATTTATCCAGAACATTGTGGCTTGACATTCACCCTTACATGAAAGTCACTAGAAACTCTTAGTCTCATCACAAATGGACAGACATTTCTGTCAGCTTGTATTTATCTTGGTTTAAAATCCACAGTGCATTTCTGTACCTGCAGGCTACAGCTTTGGCTCGTTTAATGAAATGTTAAGTGAATTCGGGGATACTTTGCCTTCCAGTGAAGTCATGACACAGTTATCTGGAAGACATAGTGATAATCTTCCATGATAAGATTTCTCATCGGATCCAGTGTTCGATGGAAGCTTTGGTGTTTAAAATGATTAATTTAGTTTTTATCTCGTAGAGTTTTATCATTCCAACAATTTGAACTGTTAACATGCTGGCCAAAACTGACATTTTGCATCTTTAAGTAAATGTTATGCCATCAGTGTAGTAAATGTTATGCCATCAGTGCAGAGTGATCCGTATAACTTTTGGGGTAGTTGCAGTGAAGAAGGCAGACAGCTTTATAGCCAGTATTTCCAACTATAAACATCCTTCAACAAAACAATACAGAAGCCGTACAGCCACAGTGTCAGCTGAGAGTCATGTACTAATACATTTTGTGTACATGCCAAATGCACTCATGATGAATTATACAGAGCTTCTAATGATTCTGCTGCTTCTTCTGTGCCCATTTCAGATTCCCACCACTACGCAGACCTCAAAATTCAGAGAACCGCACCATTTGTAATGATTAAGTTTGTGTTATTGTCTCAAAACTACGTTGGCCTGGTATAAAACCTGTTTCATCATTTTCATAATCTCAAAAGTCATCTGCCTCTTTGCTCTGTTGGTCATCTGTCCAGAAAGTTGCGTTTGATTTGACATTGGAGTTAACTTATCAACTTCCTTCCGCCATACCACCTGTGATGTGGGGAATTTATTTCTCACTTTGATCATAAACAAACTGTAACACAGATTATATCTGCAAGAGAGCACCAAATCATTGTTACCGTTAACCACACACAGCAATGAATTATTAAGCCTGTCACAGTTAGTGAGAATGAATATGGATATCAGCTGCACCACTGTAGGCAACATGGTTATTAAACATTACATCTGTCTGGCTCCTTTTACTTCTTTATAGTTTAAACAAGCCTTTCAGGGTACACTAGCTAATAAGATGCAGTAGCTGACTTAGCCGTTGTAGTTTGTATCTGAAAAGATCTTAAAGATCTCTGTGTTTGTAATACACTGGCAGCATCCCTGCTTACTGTAATTAAGCAACGTATGCACAGCGTATTCTGTTTCATCAGTTTGATCAAACATCACCAAAGTATTTGACAGTGCATTCAAAAAAAGCAGAATGATGTGTGATTTTATTTATTTATTTATTTTTGCATCCAAACTTTTTGACAGTTGTAAGCATTTTTAACTGTAAATAGACAAAAACCCTAATTGTGGACACATGATGTCATTGTCTGAACTTGTGAGGCATGAGGAAAATTGTGCCTTCCAGAAACACAATCAGTGAGTCACTTTCTCTGGGGATGCAGAGGTCCAGGGTTTGATTCCCCAAGTGACCAAGTCCTCCTTGTTAACATTGCAGTAATTAATAATTGCAATGTCTTTTCACTGAGGTCGACAAAGGCTAAAAGTTTAAATGCTGGTAATCTGCTTATTATTACCTCTTGCAGTCGTATTTAATTGTCTTGTATGTACTTACCATTGCATGTTAAGTAGATCAATTACCATGGGGACCTGACTTTAATCTTTTAAGGTTGAGTTATTTTCTTTCTTGAAGTGGCTACATAGTTAGTGGTTTACACTTTTGCCTAACGTGAAAGATCCCTGCTTTGAGACCGGGAGGAAACACAAATTCTTTGGGGGTTGTATCAGGAAGGGCATCCAGCTGTACAGACGCAATTGTGTCCTTATATTAGTTTTAATTGCTGCTGCTGTAACAAAGCAATTTTCTGCAAGGGATCAATAAAGTTCCATTCTATTCTATTCTATTCTATGCCAGCCACTTGGTTATGGTGTCCCATGTATGCCCTGCCTGCTAGCATCTTGCACCATGCTATTATGTGCTGGATTGTCTCGGGGCTTCTCTGCACAGCCTGCACCTTGGGTCTTGCTATGTGTGGTAGACCCCAGCCTCTATTGACCTTGTGCTTAGAGCTTGCTCCTGTGATTAGAGCCTCTGTGCTGTATTTTAGTCCATTTTTTTCAATATCAGCCACTTCTTCTCTCTGCCTGTGGTACTGTACATGCCGTAGGTGTCGATTGCCTGGATCTTGTTCTTCCCATTCAGCTGACTCTTCAGGACTTGCCTTACTCTCTGCAGGTACTTGGCGGTTGCAGCTTTCCTAGCGGCCTCTTTATGGTTCCCATTTGCCTGTGGGATTCCAAGGTACTTGTAGCTGTCCTCAATTTCTACAGTGTTGCCTTCTGGTCGTGCAATCTCCACAGTTCTGACTACCTTCCCTCTCTTTGTTACCATCTGACTACACTTTTCCAGTCTGAATGACATTGCAATGTTGTTGCTGTAGATCCTGGTGGTGTGGATCAGTGAATCAATATCTCATTCACTCCTGGCATACAGCTTGATGTCATCCATGTATAGAAGGTGGCTAGTGGTTGTGCCATTCCATAGTTGATATCCATAACTGTCTTGTTAATGATGGGGCTGAGAGGGTTCAGACCTATGCAGAACAGCAGTGGTGACAGAGCATCTCCTTTGTAAACCACGCACTTGTGCAATTGGCTTGAAGTTTCCCTCTAGTGTTGTTCTCCACATTCCCATTGAGTTCTTGATGAATGCTCTTAGGGTTCTGTTGATCTTGTATTAAATACGTGTGTGTGTGTGTGTGTGTGTGCGTGTGTGTGACAAAGGCAAGAAGGGAATGAGAATGTACTTAAAATGTAAAAAACTGAAGGCTTGTCCTTGTCCTATGCCTCTCTCTGTTATTTATCCATTCTCTATGAGTCGTATAGCACAGCATGTCAACAGCCAGTCCTAAAAGAACCCATCCTTGTTTGACAGCGATACAGGGAGCTTTTAATATTGCCATGCTTGATAAAATAAGGAGAGGAGAATATTTTATTCAGAGAACAGTAAGTGAGATTCAGATGTTTATTTCTGTTAGCTTCCAGAGTCCTTCGTGGCCTTGGTTATTATTTATGAATTAACTGCAAAAAATGCCTAAAAAATTTATGACTCTGCAGGAGGGCCATCAAAGTGAAACAGCTGAACTTTAGTCAAAATGCATAAAAGTTGGCAAAGGCTTGACTGCAGGTTGATAAGGGTATTATTTGCATATAGAGGATTGGTTCTGTGTTTGAGCTTGTAAACAACATGCCTGAGTCCAAAGCTTACCAGAGAGTGAAGTAAGTGTAAGTTTAATGTGGCTGAGTGATTGCATCTCTGAGTGATTAGTAATTTCTTTTTCTAATTTTCTCATTTTTTAGCATATGAAATAGTGAATTTGTAAAGCCATGTCTTCGTTCTCATCGTGGACCCAAAAGGCAAAGCTTTTAGCTCTGCTGACTCCTGAGAAATGCGGATCTGAATTTGGTGTGTATGTGTGCGTTTTGTGCGCGCGTATGTTTGTGTGTTCAGGCGTGCACCAAGGAGCCTGTGTATGTGTGTGCATCCTTGCTTCAGTGTGTGTCTGTCATTCTAGTTCAGTGAGTGGCTTATGGGGTGCCGACAATCCCAGCCTTTGTGTGTATGTCCTGCTGCCACACTCTGTACTGTACTGAATGTGCTCTGGGGAGTGAGGCGTGTGAAAATCCCACCCTTGCCCACCTAGAGACTGTCAGTTCTGTGTGTATGCGTGCAAGAATGAAACAGATCCAGAAAGAAAAGACAGTGCTTTTGTGTGTGTGTCTGTGTGTGTGTGTGTGTGTGGGTGCGTGTATTCATATGTGTGTAGGATGGGAAGTGGTGGGTGAAAGAGGACTCCTCACTGAACAGCCAGTCTGTTTTGGACATTACAGGGGAATTTGTTATTATTCTTTTATTGCATTAACTGGTGAACCTAATGGCCTGACAAATGACCCCTAGCAGAGGCTGCACTATTCTCTCACAGACTCAGCACAACTGTTGCTGCCTGTCTTGTATATTTCTGTTTTTGTCCCTTTGTACATTCTTTCATCAGACATTACAATCTCTATGTGCTTAGACCATTATCACAGTAGCTCGACACAACACAGTCTGAAACGAAAACCATCAATAATCGCATCATTAAATATTGCTTTCTCTGTTCCAGTGCCTATGTTCCGCTTTAACCATAAGGATACATGCACATTGCATAATCACTGATGTGATCAGTGCTGCCTGTTGTTTTTTGGTCAGCAAGATTACACAAAAACAAGTCAGAAAAACTTTGGAAAAATTGGTGGAGTGGGCAGCTTGGACTAATGAGAAACCTTTAAAATTTTTGTGAGTGTTGGCATCACTTTCATTAAAGGTTAGCAGCATTATGGTTGGCATTGTCTTTGGCAGAACATGTGCTGATATATATATATATTTTATAATATATATAAATACACTGTGTACTCATTAATCCAAGATCCTACTGTTGATCGTCTGAGTGAGGCTTTCTTTACTGGTGTGCTTGCCATCACTGGTGCATAAAGTATTTCTATTCCACATGTTTATTCCTGCTCTACCTGTTAATTACTGTGATTAAGTGCAGAGCGAAAAGCATTGCTTGTAGCAGGATTAAAGGTCCTGCACACAATCCACGTTTTCAATCATCTAGGTCATTAGTCCTCTAGACATGAAGTTGAGTTGAACCATGCTGGAAAGATAAACTAATAAAAGGCTGCACGAAAATCTGTGATGGGGATAACATTTTTCAGTATGGTGATTATGACTTAAATAGATATACTGCTTACAAAGACCTCAAACATTAAAAAGCTATCCCATCTCAAAGAATTTAAATAAATGATCCTGAGCACTGTATGAGACAAGTAACTAAAATTACTTTTCCTCTTCATCACATTTCAAACAGTCTTTTGTGATGTGTTTTCATATTGTGATTATGATGAAAGCACAATGTATCAGTGAGCATGTGTGCTTATACCATTCTGGGAAGAGATATATTAAGGTGGCATAAGGGAAAACACTGGTGAATAAACTGAGTATGTAAGAGTTTTAATTAAAGTTCAATGATCATATATTTTTTTACAGGCTGGCACTGGAAACGTAGATTAAATTTTTACATTTTTAAATCTCATAATTTAGGTAAAAAGCTGACCATAGAATCAAAGTGGGAGATTTACTCTGAAGACTTCTCCAGAGTACATCATCAAAGCTGCATATGTGGGGAAAAATAACTAGATATTGCTTGTGTAATAAAAAATTTGTTTGCTTGTTCAGGGTGCAATAATGTGTTTGCTGTAAGGAATGCAAAAAGCCTCTCACCTTGTGCCTACAATAATCTTTTCTTGTTGTATTTTCTAATCTTGCATGTCGTAGTGCTCTGTCGCGGTTTTGTCTTCAATTCAGAAGAAATTTTTTCAAAATGCCTGTTTGTGTAAGGCAAAAACTAATTGCTATTACAGACACAGCAATGTTTGTTCCAGATTTCATACCTAAATGGAGTTTCTTTGTTTATGTGTCTTCATGTCTCCCCTGAGTGTGATTCATATCTAAATTAATCCCTCACATGAAACTCATCATCAATAGGTTGCTTGTGTTCACGTTGCACTGTTTTGCTGCATAGCATGGGAAGGTTCAAGAGGCGGATGTGGAAACGGTATGCTCTGGTGAAAGCATAGTCATGTCCCATTGTCTCCAGCCACAACACAGGATGTGGTGGACAGTACACACACACACACAGACACACACACACACACAAACAAATAAACACATAAACACTGAAACTGGACAGACAGGACATAGGTGACCTCATCCATGTAAGACAAAACCAATAGGCAAAATATCCCTCATCCTATTCGGTCCACCACTGAGGACATTATTTGTTTAGCCCCAGGAGCTGCCTCCTCCTGCTCATGGTAAATGCCAAGACTCATCATTGCTGAATGAGAGTTTACTGCACAATTTACTTGTCTGGAGTCTCCCAGTGTGTTTAATCTCTTGAATAAAGGTGCTGTATGTTTATTTAGCAAGTGTGTTACCATCCTCTTCCTTTGTTGCAGCAGCCATTTGGCACTGTAGGTACAGTAGTATTACCATTTCTGTATTTATTGAGGTTCATTCAAACCCTTCCCTCTACCTTTTTCTTTCTCATCTATACTCATCTTCTTTCATCTGCTTTCTGTCCCCTTCTCTTTCTCTGTCTATTCCATCTGTCTGCTGTCTCTGTTTGGGCATTTGTTTGTGTATGTGGCTTAACCTCTCTGAGCATGTAGACATTACATATGCCCCTCTTCTTTCTCTAATTGGCTCTCTGTATTCATGTGGGGATGCAGAACGAGGCAGGGAGACTGCAGGCAGAGCCGACTCTTAATAAATGTCAGTCCACGGGCGGGTTACGGATGGACAGCTCACTGATGGGCTGTTTATAACAAGACGTAACTTAATGCAAGGCAAGACAGGAGATGAGGTGAAGTTACAGAGATAAAGAAAACGCATACATGAAGAAAGGGCAGTTTTTCTTGCCAATGAGAGATGGAGAAACGATAAGAGGAAAGAAAGACAGAAAATACCTCAAGAGGAAGAAGGAGACAGAGCAAAACCTCACCTCCTGCTACTCCAATCTGAGGGCAGTGATTGTGAAACCACATGGCATATGTGACGGGAAGGAAGTCACAGACTAGCAGTGATGTATCTCTGTGAGTCTGCAAACTTGTGATTTATGCATGCACTGTTTCCTAACTGGGTGTACCAGAGGATTTGTTCAAAGGTCAGCTGATAGCAACTTGGCTGCCAATCAACTTGAGTAGGTTTGAACATATTAACATGTATCAAAACTAGTTATCAAGTGGGAAGAGTAGTTCAAAGATTAATTTAAACACATTCATGATTACAATTCTTTAAGTATCTGAGTAAGTATTGTAAAATATTTAGAACAGGCAAATGTGTTGGCAGGTGTTGAAAAATAGAACACCATGGACTCTGTATAAAAGATGAACCTACTGACTAAGAAACTGAGGGACATTGGTAGTGACTTGTCAATCCATAGATCGGCCCACCCTAAAGCTTCATCCTCACGTCTGACTCTAACGGGGACCATAATTTGCAAAAGAAAAAGTACCCATAATGTTGTACTTAGTAAGACTAGAAACTAGAAAGCATAGTGACCTTTGAAGCAGGTTGTTTGGCAGCTGTCAGCTGGCCATGATGGGAACTGCTTGTTGGCACATTGGAATATGACAAGCCATGACTCTGCGCTCATCGCTCCCACACTGATGGAGCCCAGTAAGCCTGCAGGCTGCCCTCACATTAATATCCTGACATTATCTGTTAGCTCCGTGGGCCTGTGTCAGAGGGCTGACCTGAAGCATTGCTTTGGATGCTGTGGTGTATGGTATTAAATAATGATATTTTTCCTTTTTAATCTCATTCAAATTTCTAAGACTGCCATGTTTTTATTACCTAACAGACATTATGTGTAACGTTTCAACATGTACCTGATGTAGTAGATACCCACTGGCTCATCATTTGCCATCCAGTGGATATATTTGGAAATATATTCGTTAAAACTAATATCAGGACAGAACAGTTCATTAGGCCTGGCAGACGGAAAACGTCTTGGGTTTTATTTGGGTGGGTTCTTCTGGAGTTTGATTCTTAGTTTGTGGGTTGTGCACCAGGCTGATTCCATCTCACTGGAGGATGAAAGATGCTTTGCTCACTTGCCTATCCTGCCAGGCAGAGCCAAAAGAGCAGTTGGATGTCAGACAACATTTTTGGTACTGTAGAAGGAGACACAAGGAGGATGGAGGTTGTTGTCTTTGCCACTTTTAATGTAGCACTTACATTTATCTGCCTTTCAACAGCTCATTGCTAGTCTTGAATCTGGTGTTTAAAAGATTGTTTTTTTTTTTTAAACTATCACCAACATAACCAAAGTAGAAAACAGTTTAAAGATATATAAATAAAAAACATGGGTAGAACATTGTTGAGGTGGTAAG
>VUQK01016238.1:0-11672 GCA_015106715.1 Bujurquina vittata
AAAGACTTGTGACCCTTAGTCGCGATAAGCCCTCTGTATCTTCTCCAGGAATGTCTTGTAGTAGAACAGGGGCCCAGATGGGTAATAACTTCTGCTATCCACTTATTTGAAGCCTTATCTTTTTTGCCAATAAATAAAATGGGCTTGTAGCCTCAGGTTTCCTCACCTGAAATTAAGATAAAACTGTTGACACAGATTACTTAAATCTATCGAATTATTAGAGCACAAGTAATTGTTTACTTTTAACAAAATGTAGATAAAATACTGTCAAAAAATTAGTGGTGGACAGTAATGGAGTACACTTACTAGAGTACTGTACTTAAGTATATTTTTTGAGTATTTTTACTTTACTTGAGTATTTATTTTTTGGTGAACTTTCACTCCACTATATTTCAAAGACAAATATTGTACTTTCGACTCCACTACATTTCTAGGAAGCTCGTCATTACTCGTTCCTTTTGGCCCAGCAGAGCTTTGTAGTCTGCTGCTGTTTTTATTTACTGAAATGCAATTGGCCGCACGCTATGCTCCTCACAAGAAGGGACGCCAATCACAGTCTCCGCTCACAGCTGGGATTTGGAATTTGCAGAGTGGTTCTACATGTCAATGCAGCATCAGGTGGTTTCAGCAAGTTACAAGGTGCTGTAAAAGCATTCAAAACAACACAGCAATGTACTGAAATTAGAAAATACAATTTGTACTGTTGAATACTTGAGTATTTTTAAAAGTAAGTACTTTAGTACTTTAACTTGAGTAAACCTTTGACTGAACAACTTTTACTTGTAGTTGGGTAAGATTTGACCAAGAGTATCAATACTTTTATTTAAGTACTAGAGTTGAGTACTTTGTCCACCGCTGGCCATACCAAGTTTCCTCCACACCATAGATGCATCTATTAAAAATCTTGGATGAGTTTGATCTATGTGTTATCCCAGTAATTCAGTGTTTGGCGAATGATACATTTGTCAGGTGGACAATGTTCAAATCAGCTAAAATGTTGGCTGGGGTTTGTTGTGCCCAGCACCACTAAAATTCTCAAATGACCTACTCAAAGTTCTTATTACTACCTTCAGTTATTCCAAGCTTGCATGCTTTTATAGAATATTTATTTAATAACTCATGAAATAATGAGGGGCAGCACAGTGAGAGGGTCTGTGTATGGATCCACCATCTGGTCATCCACTTTGTGTGACGTACCAGCACCACCGGCAGCTAAGCAGCCCCGGAGCATGATGCCACCACCACAGGCTTATTTTTCATTCTTCTCTATGCTCAAAAAACTTACATCTCTGATCAAAGTATTCCCCGCGCTATAGTTAGACAATATTTTGAGGCGTCTGTTTGTTGTGATTTGGAACTATATAAATAAAACTGAATTGAATTTATTGTAAAATTAAACATTTTAACTGATACTCCAGAGGTGGCAGGTTGGATGCATGATGACTTTTTCTGCATAAAGAGTTTCAATTTCAAGTCAGGACATAAACAGCTGGATAAAGTAACTATGTGCGCTTTGTTTCTAAATGAAGTTCACACTGTAAAATAACTCCAATAATGTATTTGAAATACTGAAAAAGCAGCTCACCAGAAACGAGCGAGCCAGTCAGTGAAATACCGACTGTCACACAGACAGATCCCTACTGCCTGGGTTTCAAACAATCAAACAAAAGAATAAAAGACATAATTTAAAAAAAAACAGCTTTATTAATTTCACATATTATAGCTGTCACACTGTACTCAATATATTTGAAAGCACAATAAAAACTTTCCCTGTGCAAACAAAAAGTTTCTTTTTTCTGTTATTGTAGTTTTTCCTTTAAAATCAGTTGAAATATAAACATTTTAATAACAGAAGGTAGCATGTAAAACTAGTACATCAGTGAATGAAATGTAATGTATCTGTTTAATGCAGAAAGGTATTGAATAAAAGCAATAAAAGAAACTTTTCCTTACCAAACAAGCCCATTTAAAGTGTTCTCAAGCTACAGTTTTAACGCTGTTACAGTGAACCATGCAGCCTGTTGGAAAGGAGGAAGTGCAATAAGAAAACATGTTGTTTCACAAAATGCACTGAAGCTGGTTTGCTTTTTCACAAAGCTGCCCCTGAGAAAAACTGCAGAAATAGTCAGTTCTGCTAATATCCTGTCAGACATTATATTACTTTGCACCCTGTGATTGATATTAAACCAGACTAGGGGAGTCATTCTTTACACGATAATGTGATTCATCAAATCAAATCAAATCAAATCAATTTTATTTATACAGCGCCAATTCACAACAAATAGTCGCCTCAAGGCGCTTTGTATTGCAGGTAAAGACACTACAATACTGTTTTCTTTATTAAATTTGTACAGGATTTCATTCCTGATTTGTCTTCCAGGGAATAGCTTCTGTGAAACAGCTTCCTATGAACCTGCTGTTAAGTTCAAAATTCAATCTGCTTATACTGAAAGTGCCCCACAGTGACAGGAATGTACAGACATCATTTCCTAATACCTATCTAATAATTTATGGTGATATGGACACTCTTGTTCTGTCTGAATCTTTCTTCTTCTTTCCTTTAGTAAAGGATGGTCCAGAATTAAACTTTTCTCCAGACTGGCACTAATAAAGCATAGAAACCAGTAGGGGGAGCTGCTGCCTAAAAAAAAAAAATAATGCCTTAGACTTATATAGCACTTTTCACAGTGCTAAAACAAAGATGCTTTTACAGTTTCGGGCACTATTCATTTACACCTTAATCACACTTGGTGGTGAGCTACTAATGTAGCCACAGCTGCCCTGGGGCAGTCAGCCAATTCCAAACACCACCACACCATCACCCTTAGGAAATGTGGGTTGCCCAGGGACACAATGACAGCATGCACTCAGACGGGGATTCGAACCAACGACCCTCTGGTTGTGAGGTAACCACCTACCCACTGCACCACCGCCACCCCGGGCAGCCACTTTTAAAGTTGTGTCTTCTTTTTTGTAGGTTTTCTTACAGGCGCATCAGTTGGTGACTCATTGTGTTTTTCTACTCCTTCAGCCCAGTCACTGTCCAGGGTGTACACTACCTCTCACCCTATGGCTGCTGAGATAGGCTCCAGCCTTGGATTAGCAGAAGCACATGGATCGATGTACATGAATGCACAACAGTGCACTCAGATTGTGAACGCTGCCCTCTAAGGCTTTTTTTTTCCCAAGTGCAGAAATCACAAAGGACGTAGATGTGTACAAAGGTAAAAATTTATAAGATTCTCTCTGAAGAGTTTTTGGGGAGCTGGAATGTTTGGGTTGATATGTTTTCATTAAGTTCTATTTGCATCACTAGTCCAGTATGTCTAGCAGGCTTTTGTACATATTAAATGATTTCTTAGCATTTAAAATGCACAACCACATCAAACTGTTTTCTTTATGCAGATGCTGTACGGGGGACTTTATCTCTCCTTCCTTGGAAGAGTCAAGGAAGAGAGTGGAGGCAAATTCCCACATCTTAGAAGTTAACCAAGTCTGATGCAGGGTTATAAATAACTGCCATGTGTTGGTTTCTGGGCCCAAATGCAGACTGGTCAGGTGAAGTTAACCAAACAAGAAGAGGGGAATACTCCCAGGTAGACAACAGTACAAACAGAACAGCACACACAAGCAGACTGAGGTTTAAAATATACCAAGAGGTGATGAGGGCAGAGTAGTGACCCCTTTGGAATTACACACAACTGAAGTGAAACTGATAATGAGACATGGGGAAAACCATGAAAATCAAACTAACCAAAAACTGGAACTAACTCAGACTCAGTATTCAGAGACTCAGGGCCATGACAGTAACTCATTAAAAAGAAGTTACCTAATGAAATCTGCCCTGTATACATTACCACTGGCTCTTCTGCAGACTGTGAAAAGTACACTTTTATAGCTGAGTGAAAAACAGATGATCATTCAGGTTTACCTGCAGGATTGCTGTGCTTCAGTCTCTGAGCAGGACAAGTTCAATCGGCGGTGGTTTGGACTGTTGCCTGACAAACACTGGTTAACCAAGGCTTGTGTGGAGTTTCCATGTACTCCATGGCTGCGCTGGTTCTCATTGCTCTCATCTGACAAACACATGCCGCTCATGATGACTTCCTGCAGTGCAGAGGGTAAATGTGAATATTGTCCATCTCAATGACTGATTGCTGACCTGTCCAGGCACTGGCACAGCGTCAGTCCTATCACCATTTTGGTGCTTTTGGGCCAGACAATGAATCCCACTGACTCTCATCTGAGTCACTGAACTCATCTCAGGTACCCAAAAGGCCTCTCCCAGAACCTTGTGTTTGTGGAGGAGCTGAGGACTGACTTTGAGGGTGCAGCTAAAGTTGAAGGTGCAGTATCCCTGGGATTTTGCTCCCCTCTGCGTTCAGATCTTTGCCCTGCTTCTCATTGTTGCAGAACTGAGACCTGAAACTGATGGAGCGTCTTCTAACCTCAGTCTCAGAGGCTTACTGCCAAACTGGTTAATAGTCCCGCCAAAGAGCTTCTACAGGTAACCGCTGGATGAAGGGAACAAAGTCAGGTCTTCAACAGCCTCTTCATCCTCATCCATGGCGTCACACCTCACTAACGCTGGCATCAGCAATGGGTTCATTTTCCTCATCACTCTGCATTGCCTGATCACCAGCTTCCTCAAACTCCTCGCCGCTGAGCAGGAGGGCCACCCTGAGCTTCATCTTCACTCCCCATTTTGACCTCATCCTTCTTTCTGACGGACGAAGAATTTGTCAGATTGATACCTTCAAACCAAAATAGCAGCAACTTCAAACACAAGCGTCTACACATCTGCAAATGAATTTAAGATATCAAGTCTAATAAATATTTTTGCACAGAAAAATGATCAAAAACAATGTATTCTCAATAAATTGGAGGGTTTTGTTTTTGGCCCCAACAGGCCTGATGCCATAATGCAAATATGCACATTTAAATTCAAAGAGTCACACTGACAATACACTAAGAGTTTTAAAGGATTCATTTTTAATGAGTTAATAAAAATATAAGATATTGTCACATGTAATACACATCAACCTTCGACATCAACATTAGCCTTAAATTTGATATTTACTTGTTCCTGTAGCTCCCTTGGGAGCCCGTGTGACCTTTTCGTTCATGTGTCTTTGGGGTGGCAATTCACTGTTGTCCCGTATTTTCTCCACTTTTTGATGACTGCCGTCACTGTGCTGCACAAATTCTTTGTAGCCTTCTGACTGACAGCGTTCAGCAGTCAGTTCCAACTGAGTGAATGTCGGGACAGCTGAACTTTATTTGGGATTACAGAGTCTCTTTAATCGATGGCCGGTGTGAATGCTGTGCTTAAATCAAAAGTTGCTTTAAACAATGTATTAGTTTAAGGGTGTGCACGCTTATGGAACCAGCTTATTGCACTTTTTTAAATTATTGATATTTTTTGTTTTTAGTTGAAATGTACAGAAGCGGCAAAAAGATTTGAAATGATTAATTGGGGTCTGTTTTTTTAACATTACAAAAACATTTTAACAGGGGTATGCACGCGTTATATCCACTGTACTTGAGGTAGAATTTGTTTCTTCTTACTGTAAAATACATAGTCTAGCAAAATAAATATAAAATATCCAGTCAGTCACTTCTTAAAATCACTTACAGTACAAATGTACATTCTTTCTTGTGAAATACCTTCAATCACTCAGCACTTAAACTTGACCTCTGACCCTCCTGAACAAAGCTACTCTGATTGTGTTGCGCATCCTGAGCTGCGGTGTGACGCTGCTGTCCACGCGTCATGCGCTCTGATCGTTCTTCAGTTCAGCCCTGCAAGGATTTTTTTTCATCCATGTCGCGCATGAAGGGCGCGCCCTGTTAGTTTCTTTTATTTTCACAGCTCGCCACTTTTTTATTAAAGACTTGTTTGTTTTTTATCTTTATTTTTTTAATAGAAACACAAATTCATACATGTTCTGCAGTTTAACTTTTGTCTCTATTTTGCGGGAAGTGCCCAACTTTAACAGACTGTTTGGGGAGCGCAGCCGTTAAGGTTTTTGTGGAATCTGGTCTCCGTGTGCGCCCGGAGCGCTCCATCCATCCACAGCGGCGGAGATGGCGGACGCGGCGGTGACCACCATCAAGGTGGTGTGCCGTTTCAGGCCTCTGAACAGCGCGGAGGTGGCCCGGGGAGACCAGTACATACCGAAGTTTAAGGGGGACGACTGTGTGCTGATTGGGGTGAGTGTGTGAAACGGGTTACAGTTAAGTGACGTTCATGTCTTAATTATAATGCGCAAGTTTGCGATGGTTCTAAGTTTTGGTTTCTTAGTGCAATAATTCTTCATATTTTTAATTCGACTACAATTAATGAAACTAGACTAGAATTAATGAGCGACTAAAATTACTGAAACTCCCGAGGAATAATGTTAGAATGGTTTCTGGGCCACAGGAATCAATTGTGGGGAAAGACGTGCGTTAACACCAGCTGTTCCCTTCCTGCTTTTTTGCTCCTTTTGCGTTGTGTTTCCGAGCTCTTGTGTACTCTGTGATCCGTAGTTCACCTTTAAAGGCATTCCAGGACGCAGCAAAGTGTTTCTCGATTTTACGCACGGATCTATTTGAGCTGCACAGAACCTTCATTATAGACTGGGCTCTTTAAATGTTAAACTCGGTGCTAAACTTAAAGCCAATGTATTTGCATGATCTTAGAATATTATTTTAAAGCCAACATGTAAACATGAGAGATGAGGCTTGTTGATGGGTGGAGGCGTTGATTTTTGCTATGCATCTCCTCGGTTTTTAGAGCCCTCTCCATCCTGTGGCCTATAAGTTCCAGTATTCCAGCAGCTGCTACAACCCAGTAAACTATTCTTTCAGTTTGGGTGAGCCTGTGAAAATTTCAGCCTCAGTTTCCTGTAGTGTCCGAAATATTCTGACCAGCCAATCTGGCACCAACAACCATGCCATGTTCAAAGTCACTTGAATCACCTTTCAGGTCATCTTGACCATGTCTGCATGCCTAAATTCAATGAGGTGCTGCCATGTGATTGGCCGATTAGACATTTGTATTGAGGAGCAGTTGAACATGTGTCTTCATAAAGTGGCCAGTGAGTGTATGTACCTGACTGTAGTAAATAGTAAAGAAGGGCATTTGTATCCCACTTGCCTTGTTGACTTGCTAACATAGTGAGTTGTGTCACTTTAAGTATATTGTTTTTAGTATGAAGTTTTTTAAGTGCCTCAACTCAGGACACCATGAAGGCAGAGGAGCTGCTAATGAAATTGGTGCCATGCCTGTTTCCCTTCCCATACCCCCAACCGGTCGCAGCGGATGACTGCCCCTCCCTGAGCCGGGTTCTGTTGGAGGTTACTCCCCTTTAAAAGGGAGTTTTTCCTTCCCACCGTCGCCAAGTGCTTGCTCATAGGAGATCATCTGATTGTTGGGGTCTGTATTATTGTAGGGTTTTCACAACAACAGTCGCCTCAAGTGCCTTGAGGCGACTGTTGTTATGATTTGGTGTTATATACATAAAAGTGAATTGAACTGAAGTTTATTGGATTGCAACAAATGCTGTTTGAAGAACGGGATGTCATCCCACAGCAGTGTGTGACCAAGAGATGAAATAAAACTAAAGCAGTCCCCGTGAGGACCTGTTCTTCAAACTAAAATAAGAATAAAAGATAGACGAGGAACGCTAACACAAATAAACAGACTTGGACACAGATAGGGAAACACCAAATACGGTGCAGATAAAAATACTACAAACACAAACAAAAAAGTAAAAGAGAAAACGGAAAGGTGGTGCAGTGACCGTGGAACAGCTGCTGTTGTGCAGAAAAATGTAGATTCTTGATGGGATGCTTTACTTTTGCTCACTGCTGCCACCTCTTCTTCAAAGGGTAAACCATACTACTTTGACCGTGTGTTCCAGTCCAAGACGACTCAGGTGGAGTTCTACAATGCTGTGGCTCAGAAGATAGTCAAAGGTAAGTTGTGCAGAGGACTATATCCTGGAAATACAAAGCCAAACCTCAATCCTAAACATCCTTTGCCTTTGTACAGATGTTTTAGAGGGATACAACGGGACCATTTTTGCTTATGGGCAGACGTCTTCAGGCAAAACACACACAATGGAGGTACTATGAAGTATCAGCTGTTGCTTTTTGCTACACTGGTCAAATGTACTAAAAATAGTGATAAAAAGCCTGAGATTCTGTGCTGTCTTACTTTTATAATCTTGTCCTGAAGGGGAAGCTTCACGACCCAGACATGATGGGAATCATTCCTCGAATTGTAGAAGACATCTTTAACTACATTTATTCCATGGATGAGAACCTGGAGTTTCACATCAAAGTATGTAGCTTACCAACAAGGCAGGTGCACGTGACAAATGTGGTAAAGTCTCACTGCAAGCTTTTGCTTTGCAGGTTTCATATTTTGAAATCTATTTGGACAAAATTAGGGACTTGTTGGATGGTATGTACTGGGTTTATTGTGGTTTGTCCTCATGATCAGTCAGACTCTGTTACAAAGAGCATGAGTCATTCTTTGCTTTAATTTGCCTGCAGTATCAAAGACCAACCTTCCTGTGCACGAGGACAAGAACAGGGTGCCCTATGTCAAGGTGAGACACACGGTGATGTCATCATTGCACTAATTGTTTCATTTTAGGCACAACAATGTTTCTGAGTAGCGTCAACCTCCGCAGTCACAAGTTTCTCCCAGCCAGCTGTAGTGCATTAGTTATGACAGAGCACAGCAATTACCTGCAGGGGTTTAAATATAAAGTGTAAGTCAATCATTGTATTTCATGTAGTATTCAGCTATAAGCCGTGAAGGTCATGATTAGATGAAGAAATCCAGGCAAATACTAAAGAAACTAAGAAAATGAAGCACTAGCTCTCTTTTCATTAATTTCCAGTGGAGCCTGTTAGCATGTCATGGTCCCTTCTCCTAATAACTGCCTCTCTGTAAAGCAGAGCTGCTGTGGAGCTACTGAACACAATATTTCCTTGTGATATTCATGTTTCCCCAGGGGTGTACCGAGCGCTTTGTCTGCACCCCTGAGGAGGTCATGGAAGCCATAGACGAAGGCAAAAATAACCGAAGCGTGGCTGTCACAAGTGAGTTCATACATTGCAGCCTCTCATGGGTTCGTCCTCACAGAGTCTCCTGACTGTGGCCACACTCCCAAAAGCCAGGCCAAGAAAATGTAATAAACACATTCCCAAACAGGATGGGAAGACAGGTTCTTGGAGTATAGTCACGGGCACAAGAGTTAAACTGAAGCTGAACTGACTAAATTACTGCCTTAGATTTCATCAAAGTGACAGAAGTTTTGGGTTATTTATCATGTCCAGAAACAGATATCTGCATATGAACGTGCAGGACCTAAAATGCGACCGGTTGGCCCATTTCTATTTTCAAACAGCAGGACATTATGCGTTTAATAATTCCACAAAAAATTCTCCAAAAGGCAACAACAGCTCAAACACAGTCGAGAGGTGCTAGAATTAGAGAATACGAGTCCTAGCCGATAGCAATCAGCTACCGCTCTGTGTGTGGACACCCATCAAAATCAAACAGAATAAAGAGTTTATTTATAAAAGGCTCCTAAAAATACGTTTTTTTTTTCACATGTAACAAATTTTTAACTTGAATGATACAGAGAAACCATTTTAACAGACAGTTGTGTTTATAATGTAAAAATCTGTTGGAGTCACTGAAGGTTAGAATAATAACCAATAATGTGTGTATGT
This sequence comes from Bujurquina vittata, assembly GCA_015106715.1. Classification (NCBI taxonomy): domain Eukaryota; kingdom Metazoa; phylum Chordata; class Actinopteri; order Cichliformes; family Cichlidae; genus Bujurquina; species Bujurquina vittata. The sequence goes on from VUQK01016238.1 coordinate 9,736, forward strand.
GTGTGTGTTTGTGTGCATGCATGCACATCCAGACATGAATGAGCACAGCTCCAGGAGTCACAGCATCTTCCTCATCAACATCAAGCAGGAAAACAGTAAGACCGAACAGAAATTAACCGGCAAGCTGTACCTCGTCGATCTGGCTGGGAGTGAAAAAGTATGATTTTCACTCCTCCTCTCTCCTCCTGCTCCCTCTGTTGGCCTCTTTAGTCTTTGCAAATTCTTTGTTTTCCAGTTACAAAAAGCAACCTTTAACTTGAACCAGCTAAAGAGTGGATCCCAGGCCTTATTTAAAACTTAGCATCAGGATGGGAACAGTTCTTATGCTCTTGTTCCCCTTTTTTCGTGGTGGAACAGTGTGTCTGTATTAAATGGATCCATATGATAAAAGTTTAATGACGCTCTCTGGCGGGCAGTCATCTGCTGCCACCTCCTTTCATAAGCCGACACTATAGCAGTCTTCCAATGTTAACAGAGCAGTGATTTCTCCAACCTCCAGGAAAGCTATTAATGTGCTTTTGTCGACCTTCTTTTATTAAGCTCATCTTGTGTCCTCCTGTGATTGCTTAATCATTTATACTTCTTCATCATCTTTGATGAATTTAACATGTGAAGAATTGTGCTAGGTTCTGAGCAGTCATAATGTGATAATGTGACAGCGTAATCCAGTCAAATGAGTGCGGTGTTTGTTAATCATACAGCATGCTTTCAGTTTCACTGTGACAAACCTGCTGTTTTTGTATTTCAAAGGTGGGTAAAACTGGAGCAGAGGGCACAGTGCTGGATGAAGCCAAGATGATCAACAAATCCCTGTCCGCCTTGGGAATTGTCATCTCAGCTCTGGCAGAAGGCTCGGTGAGGCAGTTTTCAACTCTCCTTCTAACTGCTGCCATTATAATTTCCAAATAAAATTCCTATAAAAGAAAGGTCAAAGCAAATGAGGACAGTGGTGAGAGGTGTGCAGTAGGAGTGACAGATGGGTTCAAGGTGGGGGTGGGTTTATATCAGGGCTTGGCTCTGAGCCCCTTCTTGTCGCAACAGTGATGGACAGGTGGACAGATGAGGTCAGGCAGGAGTCTCCCTGGATTATGATGTTTGCAGATGTGTGCTTGTAGTGAGAGCAGTGAGCAGGAGGAAGGGAGCCTTGCATATCGCAGGGTTTGCACCTATGTCAGAGCTCCAGGAACCACCTGCTCACTAAACTGCTCAAACCGCTCCTTAATTTTAATTGCTGTGTTGCATTTCATCATTAGAGGCTTCATTGTTGTAGATGCTGTTTTTGACATGGAGAAATGTCATAAAATGTAATGTATGGTGGTCCTTCTCGACTGTTAGACCTACATACCATACAGAGACAGTAAGATGACCAGAATCCTACAGGATTCCCTGGGAGGAAACTGCCGGACAACCATGGTTATTTGCTGCTCACCTTCCGCCTACAATGATGCAGAGACCAGATCTACACTGCTGTTTGGACAAAGGTACGCAGACTAGGGCTGGGCAATATGGACCAAAAATAATATCACAATAAATGATTTTTTTCCCCAAAAGGTATAAACGAAAAGGCACTTGAGACACGCGGGCATTTCTTTTTAAACATTCAGCTGTAGATGTACATGAGAAATTGCTCAAAAATAAACTATTGGCATATTTAAATAATAATGCTTCTCAAATAAATTAACAATTTTTTCCTCCATAACAAAACACTCACAGCTCTGCTTTTAAAATGTAAACAGAAAAGATACTGAGCAAAAACAGCAAAAGGCTGACTTATTCTTTAAAAAACAGTCTGCAGTGAAGTAGACTTCACCAAAGTACTTCCTCCTGTGTGTACTCCCGTACAGCCAGTACTCTGTGCAAATAACAAAACATGTAAACAGACTGAATGAACTAAATTCCATCCTTCAGTCAGAAAGTTTCTCGCTAGCTCAGTAAAT